>VZTV01037352.1:0-18289 GCA_013400875.1 Anhinga rufa
AATAAAACTGCCCCTCTCCTCAAATGAAAACCTAACTTCACTGCCTGAGTTTAGTCAGAATTTATCATGTTTTTAACTCTGAATAAAAGTTAGTTCTAGCTCAACCCCTCCACTCTGTGTTTGGAGTGGACTTTTCATCAGGCAGACATGAAGCATGTTTTAATGTGCTGTATACTGTCTGTTAGCAGCCATGTCAGATATGTAAACATGCTAGGACTTGATCCTGTGGCCCTGATTCTCATGAGTAGTGCCACTGAGTTCAGGGCTCTGCTCACTCAAACTGGAGCATCAGTTGTAAAAATGTGTTTAAGGCCAATGAGATGAACCCTGTTCCTACAGAAACTCCAGTAAAATCAAAAGCTTATTAATAGAAAAAGTAGTGAGCTGTTATAAACAGAGCAAAATGCCAAACAAAATCCTGCTCTGCTATTTGTTCCCATGCAAGCATTTAGCTGCCAGGAAAGACCAATCTTATAAACATGAAATTATATCCATGGTAACATGCAGGCCGTGCTTAACTTTGCAGCATGTTAAAAGGTACATAAAACCCCCCATTTTTGTATTTTACTGCTGAGAATAGCAATTATGACTTTCAAGTCAGCTGTTTTAACTCAGTCAGCTTGGGAGCTGTTGACTGGTGAAGGTAAGGGCCAGAGGCACATCTCCCTCCTCAGAACACATCTTGTTGCTAGACATTCCCAGAAGGTATTATTGCTTAAATACAGCTTGTGTTTTCTTTACCCAGATTCCTTTAACTAGAAAGATATGACAGGTTGTGGTATCGGACTGCAGTGAAGTCCCACCTGTGCTATTCTACCCTTCATGAGTAAGCAGTGCTGCGGCTGTGCAGATGTTGTGCACATGCCCTTTTTGGGTAAGAAGCCTGCTTTGTCATATGGCATCCTGGGATTATAAGCACTCTGCTCAGGTGCTATTTAGTGACTCCAGCGTCATGCTAGAAAGCAGACGTTGCTTTCAGAGGGGGAGAGCGGCTGGAGTAGGGAGTAGACTGAATTAGTGTCTGGGCTGGAAAACGTACAGGGAAAAGTAACTGAGAGATCCCAACTTGGAGCAAAAGCTGAAGCTGAAAGCTGCAGATGGTTTTCTTGTATGTACGATAATGTCAAACCCAAAAAAGGGAGTTTTCGCACTCTGTTGTCTGTTTAGTGCAAAGTGAAAATTATGTACTGGAAAATGGAGCCCTGTGTCTGGAGAAAACAGCTATGGCTGTGCCTATACAATACCAGCGCTCTGTGGAAGTTGGGCTTGGCTGCTTTTGTGGAGGTGTCTGAAGCCTTGAGCTCTGTTTGCCATGGAGTGGAGGGAGTGAAAAAGAGCAATGGGATGTGTCTTCAGTAGTTTTTATCTATTAGCACCTGCATGATAATACCACTCTGAGTAAATTGTGCTAGGAATGACTTCTAAAACCAGAAATTTAATCTCCAGGGGCAGCAGAACAGCCCATGTTGGATGTGAGGGAAGCGCCAGGGGTCACAATGGCTACAGCTGGATCCCACAAAGGATGGTGGAAAAGAAGAACAGGATGTTCTGGTAGCTACTGTCACATGTGTGTCTTGAAGCAAAAGGGCTGATGGATGCAATAGCCTGGGTGTCTGGCTCTGAAAAGGCAGCAGCATCTTTGAAGAATATACATAATTTTGCTGTCTTCCCTTAGCTGTTCTTCAGGGTTCCAAGTTTTTTCTAACTACACAGAGGTGAGACGAAGATGATACAAAGTGCACTTTGTGTAGAAATTTAAGAACATGTGTACTAGCATATATGTCTCTTAACAGAAAAGTGGAGATAGTTCATCAGCGCAACCTGTCCCCTCACTTGGGTAAATCCCTTTTTTACTGACAGTCAACACTGTTGTATAGGAGAGACTCAGATCTACCTCTCTAGCTGGACAAGGAGGGTTGTGCTGTGCTGTAAAGTGGACACAGACCATGTCTTCCAGCAGGGTGTACAATTTGACACTGCAAGACCCAACAGTACCTCAGTTATTAGAGGTACTGTGTTCAGGCTGCAGAAGATGAAGAGTGTCTGAGATGCCTTGCCACTAAGTTGTTGGCTCACTGGGGCAAGGGGAGAGAAAAGCACCAGGCTGTATCAGAATAGCATCCTTGGAGCCTGAATGCTCAGTAACTTTTTACATGCCACTTTAGTGAGAGTCATCTGTTCCATCACCATTGAAATAATCTTCAGATGTCTAAAATGAGAACCTAGGAACCTGAAGTACCTAATTTTGAGAAGTAAATGGCCTTTGTTTATTGGGAGTTTCCTGAAAGGGCTTTAGTGGTCATTTTTTCCCTCGTGGGATATGCGTCACTTCAATCTGTAAAAGGGTCAAAGTGAGGCATATTTGCTGTATCAGCCCTGTGGGTACTTTGGCCTTTGCTCTGGGTCTCAGATCTAATCATGCAACTCTTCTCCTTTTGCAGGATGATAGTATCTTTATACCTGTCTGCTGGGCTCTTCCTGCTTTCATGCTGAAGAGGTATGTGGGAGAAGGTGGCCAGGCAGGTCAGTAGTGTAATGACCTTTTACTGATGGGGGCTCACTGGTGGTGTGTACTGGCAGCACACTCCAGCAGTGGATCCATCCATTTTGGCAAAGCTGTGCCTTCTACTGATTAATCTTGCAGGAGCAGAAGGAAAGAAACAATACCTGCAGAAGCCTAGGTTGGGGCCTGGTGGTGTGTGTGTTACAGCTGTGCTGGTGGACACCCCAAGTGGGGGTCCAGTGTTAGCCATGGGTTTTACCCCTTCACATTCTAGTGTACATAGCCATGCCTGCAGAAGTCAGTTGTGTGCATGCTGGGCTGCCTTCTGTTGCTCTCATTTCTGCTATGGGAGATCTCATTAAAAAGGTCCTTGAGCACTAGCTAGGAGAACTGTGGCACCCATACGAACACACTGGGACTCCGAGACCCCATTAATTCAAGGACTTTCCCATAACCCTAGCAGACCTCAGGGAAGACTGACAGCACTTGGAACCTGACCTCAGACCAAATGCTTCTGTCCGGTGTTAGTGAGGGGAATTTGATAGGATTTTCCTCATTCCACCATTAAGTGCCCACTAGTGGGTTGTTCTATTGATGAGACAGCAGGACCCACTTACAGGCTATTTTTCCATGGGGTTAACTTCAGCTTGCTGGTGACAGCTATGGTGGGTGGCTATTGAACCAAGAGTGTCAAAGCCAACATTTAAAATGACCTTTAGGCTGTTTACTCAAAGCAGTAACAGACTCGCCCCCGACTTCCTGATAGGGGCCATCACTTATCAAGAAATAAGAAGAGCAAGTGGCTAGATATGGAAATCATTGTGGGAGTGAGCCTAATTGAAAACATACAGCATCGTACAGAAGTATTAATACACCGGTAACCTTTACCTCTTCTGTGGAATATGTATGTAGAAACTAAGCCAGGAGAATTACCAGGAATTGGGAAAAAATATTAAAAGTCCATTCCAAAACAAATAGAAAACCTTTTCTTGGGCAGACAGATGTGTATAACTTAACTTAAGTACCTCCCTAAGGCTGTGCCACATGCCCCATGATCCTTTTTCCTAACTATGCAGTAAAGTGTCAGGAATCAGTGGTTTTCATCTCACTTAAGTGAAACTTTTTAGAAAAGGAGTCTAAACTAAGCTAAGGGATTAAGTAGACACTACAAATTCAGTAAGCTCTTAACTTAGTAGCTAGATATACAGAAAGCTAAGTACCAAGTAGAAGCCAATGAGACTGGTTTCCACTCTAACTTAGAAAGCTAAATTAGGTTCTTACTTAAAAAAGTTTCTACATAATCATAAGGCAAACAAATATATACTTTAATACATGCTTTAAATATGCTTTTAAAAGTGTGTGGAATTTTAATGGATTTACCTCAAGAAGCTATATTGTAGCATTTCACCATCTCAAACTAAGATTGTTTTTAGCTAATGTTTACCTGGTTTTGTTCAAGAGGTAGTTTTTCTTTTAATTAATTTTTCTGTTCATTTGAGTCAGAATAGCAGCACCATGTAATCCCACTTTTGTATTTGCTAGAAAATGTCTAGACTGGCTAGCATAAAGGTTTTCATCCTGGAAGGTTTTAGTAAGATCCTTCACCACTTGGTATACACGTCACATAAGTAAGTACTGAAACTGAAAGTTTCAGATGCGATACAACACCTAGTAATAAGCTGTTTCAACTTTTTTTTTTAAAGGAAAAGAAACACCATCTTTTGGCAGTGTTTCCTCTCAAACCTCAGAGACTTGCTGATCTGCCATGTAGATCTGTACTGTGGTTGCAAAGTATCAAAACAGAACTAAGGATTTTTATATCTACTCTTCCCACCCAGCACTCACAGCTCCTTCCCCCTTCCCTGTCTGTCGGGTAGTTTCTAAAGGCATTGAGGAGACAGGAAGGGAAGGGATGCAGAACTGACCATTGGATACATAAATGGTCACATAGTGCCAACAGCTGAGCCTTATTTCTTTAGGAACGTGGCCTGAAAATGCATTGGTAATTAGAATGGTTTAGGAATATTTTATTTCTTGTGGAAAACTGCAGGCTTTTTGAGGGGGGAAAAAGAGCAAGGTAGGAGCAACTGGTTTCTGTGTCAGATTCAGGAACTTGCAAGTCTTCAGGGCAAATGACCCATTCTCTTCCTTAAACTCAGGGCTTTTTTAATGTGAACAAGGGTCTTCTGTTGTCTTGTGCTGTTGTAATACATCACAGGAACATCTGGCAATGATGCATGTTGGACATGGAGTCCAGTTGCATGAAATGGTCCATGAAGGATAATGACATCCAAACCATAACTCCAGTAAGTCGCTGGGATGTTAAATTTCTTATAAAATTTTGGAAATATCTTTGCAATTTTCTATGTAAAGCAGGCACTTGGAGTGAAAAAGGTCATTTTGATAAAAATCCAACTTTTCACTAAAATCAGTTCTCTTCAGCACCCTGTCCCAAAATCTGTTATGTTCACAGTGTTCCAGAACAGCCTTGCCATCTGTCAGAAGCATTTTTAGGTAACAAATTATTCAACCTAACTGTGCCCTATCTTTGCCACACCAGTTGTGTCTTCAAGTTCCTTTGGATAGATAATCCTGAGGCTCCCCAATGTCTGCAAGAATCCCCAGATGCTGAAGGGGGAACCCCTAGAGCTGGGAAACAGAAATATCCCAAGGACATGGGTGTTTCTGATGCACCAGCCATCACCTGAGTAGAAATGTCATTACCTACTACTGCAGAAAGCAAGTGTGTTACAGCACAGAGGTAGCACTGTTTCAGAGAGGAGTGTATGTTTTGCTCTCCCTTTAAAATGGATCCTCTTTTGCATATTGTGTGTTCTGGTAGGAGGTGGGAGGTCACACTCCGACTCTTCCTGACAAGATCCAAATTCGTATTATCCACCCCCAGTTACTGCCTAAAACATATGAAAAGTCCTCATATAAAGGATTCATCTCTTCCAGCCATGTATCCTAATCACTGGGCTGAAGATTCAGTCCTTTTAGGATAAAAGCCTGAATTTTTGTTGCATGATTTCAGCAGGATAAAAGGGGAGTCCCCTATCCAAAGCCCTGTGGTTAAGGCACCTTCTGAGGAGGTGAGAGACATGCATTTGAACTGATGAACACATATCTGCTTCCTTTCAAGAGCATGCTAATTACTAGACTGTGATATGAGAAGTAGATGGTGTTGCCACTATCAAATCAGTTACTCAGCCTGGGTTTTAAAAGAAAGTGCCCACAGCCAAGTTTGAGAGTCCAGCCAGCCAGCGCTGGGTCAGTGTGCTCGTAGCTGTACTGCCTCTAGAGTGGGCGGTAGCCAGGCGTTCTGGATCCCTGCTTCAGTTGGGTGCGAGTTCCGTCAAGTGTCTGAGGCTGGGGGATATCCTGGGCAGGCGAGGGCAGGATGTGGACTCAAGTGGGAGGTGGTTAGAGGGCACAGACATTGCAGGCTCTGGTGGGGAGGTGGAGGGAAAGCCTTTTCTAGCCATAGTTCTGGACTTAATTTTCTCCAAATGCTGAGATGTAAATGCAACGTGACTATAAGAGTTGTTGAATATTTTGTCATGATACCACTAATGAATTTGATAGCCACCACATTCACTGGTCGGTAGAACAGATTTACCCATCATTTCTGAATTTGAGTTTAAGTGAATGGGACTTCACTCATGGTTAGAGGTTTGGGGTTTTTTTAAATGCACTTAAGTAGTATCTTGCTGGACTGGGACTTTTAAGAGTGTTATTTTGTCTCCTCAAGACTCCTTCAAGATAAGGTTTTCTTGTATTCTGAAATGATGTGGCAGAAGGCAAAAAATAATCTTGTGACTCATTAGGAAATAAACAGAGGCATAATTGCCATCTGTGTTTCAGTCCGTTTAATCTTTTCTCTCTCCAGTCATGGAAAAAAGTTCATAAAAAAAGTTGAGCTCTGGTTTTGTCATATTTGTGAGAGAAGCTGGCTTAAAAACTACAGAAAATAAAGGGAAAAAAACCCCAATACTGGCTCTATACATTATCTTAGACAAAATGGATTAAATTTCTGACACCCTACTCATCAAATTCTGACCTTGATTTGACCCCATTGGCTTTTTACTGTTTGATGTTCTCAAACGATTTGGTGCCACTTTTCCTTAGTAGTACAGTTAATTTTGAGTGTTAGATAGAGATCAATAGTCATAGCTTGAAATTGGCACCTTTGGAGGAAAAATATGTTGTGTGGCAGTAACATAGCTTTGATAGTACTTCAGTTAAGAAAATGGTGTACTCTTTCATTATTGTTTTCAATGACAGTATCCAGAGTGTTATTTCATTCTCCTACCAAGCTTCTGACAGTCTCTTGTAATATCGTATCTATCAAAGAGTTTTCATTCCTCTCCTTTCATGCTTGGCTTCTGGAGTGGAACTTTATTTAAAAGGTCCCTGAAATTAGAAAGAATGACCATGGCACTTCTGCTATCAAGCTGGTCAGTAAGAAATAACCCCCCTTACTTTTTAGACTTGTGTCGTCTGGCCTCCTGCTTGCCCACACTGAAATCTCATTTGATGTGCTGGCCATACAATGGAAGCTTAGCTGTCAGGAGGAAGTAAATGGCCTGTTGGATAAGGTCTAATCTTCTCACAGGTAGCTGGGTTTTGCATATTGGCATTAAAAGGAAGGATGGGAATGCCATCTCTATGTTTGTCCCTGTGCCTTGCTTTCAGCCCATTGCTGCAGTAAGAGGTGGGCCTCCGTTTGCAGGGGATGGTTGTTCCTATACTACTGCTTGGAGTAGCTGCCTCTGGACTACAGAGCGGCTCTGGAGTACTGGGCTGGGGCTGAGCCAGTCTCTAGGGCACAGGATTTGCCAGGACTGTGCTCCTTTCTGTAAGGTCCCACCCCAGAGCACCTGGTACTAAGGAGGTGTGATGAAGCTCTTCTTCAGGCTTACAGCAATGCAGGTGCTGAACAGTTGGGGGAGTTTTCAGCACGCCACTAAAATCTGGCCTCCAGTGCAAGTGTGCCCTTACTTTTGTGTAACTTTGGATACCATGACTAATTTAATCCAAATTTGACTGGTGGTCAGAAATACCTTTTTGACCAAATTCAATGAAATTACATACGTGGGGCTAGAAAAGAAAATGGAGATAGGCCCAGGAGACAAGAGACTGTGGAGAGAGACACCATGGAGAGAGATGTCATGACAGTCTCAGGTACTGGGAAATGTCAGCTATGGCTTGTGCCTTCTTTGTACCAAGGAATCCAGCCTTTGGACACAGATGAATAAGGACCCTGGCTGCAGCAGTCTGCTGCTCCTGGACTATTTGATTCATTTTTACATACTTCCTAGGAAAACCATGAGCACCTTTGTTCCACCAACTACTTAAAAAACATTCCCCTGACACCCTGAAAAAGTTTTCTTCAAAGACAAAGTAATTTGTCAGGGGCCTTCTGAAGACCTTTTTAAAAGCCAAGCACTAACAATTTCAGATCAGCAAAATCTTTAGTTTCTCCTTTAACTTTTTATACCACCAGTTTTGTGGCTGCTGTGCGGGAGCAGAAATAATCTTCCCCTCTGCTGGGAAACAGTCCGTTCAGATGCAGTGATGGGATATTCAGACTCCTAATTCAGAGGAAATCTTACCAACAGAAAACCTCATCAAGGTGACCCCTATTGGTCATGGCATGTGCAGCTCTCTTTATAAATTATTCCCTTAGGCCAGATTTAAATGGCAGATAGGGGGAGAGTTGTCTAATGCATAAGGTGATGCTCTGTAGGAACTGGTGCTGATGGTGGCAGTGACTGGGCAGGAGAGGCTCGTGCTCTAAGCTCACTGACTCGATCAAGGCTGTTGGCAGCCAACAGTAATTGTTCCACTGTTATCTTTGACACACAGTGTGTTTCTGCCATTATTCCACTTGTCTGAGTTTGCGATTATGGGGAACAAATGCACTTAGTAAAAAAGACCATGATCGTAGTCATTTGATACAACTTATTAATACGTGCTTCACAAATAATCCATGAGGATTTCAAAAGCTGTCCCTTTAGGAGTGTTTAGCTTATTACGGCAGCTGGAAATGAAGGAAGAGTGTTATAGAGTGAGCCCTTTCTGGAGGCACAGCTCTTTCTTATCCCATTCCACAGAAACGAATATCAGTTTCTGCTGTTCATCCTCCATGGCCTCTTCAGGCTGTTTACTTGAGAAGCCCAGCCCACAAATAATTTTTACACCTTGGAAGCAAAGATGCCCAGTTTAAAACCACCTCAATTTTTATTGACTCTGTTCTCTAAGTCATGATACCTAATTGTGTTGAGGAAGAGAGTGTACAATATGCAAGGTAGTGGCTGGGATGGTGTGCAGGATCTTTGGGTGCTATTAATCACTACCAATCCAAAAAATCCAACAGAGCACGGTGTGTTTACACTCACTGAAGATCTGCCCCATGCTGCTAGCAATGAAGTCTCTTTGGAGCAAAAAGAAACAAGGACAGACTTCCAAAAAGCGAGATTGCCTTATTTGTTAAGAAACCTATGGCATTGTCAGCTCTTCCTAGCCAGCAATCAGAAGTCACAAAGTCTGAACGCAAATACAGACTGCAGGAAAAATGAGAAGGCAACCAGGCCCTCTTTCCAAAGGATTCCTGCATCTTTGAGTAGGCACCTCAGCAGAGCTGGCTCTGAATGGAAGCAGTCGTGGCAGGTGTACCATGATGTTTTTCATGAAGTGAGGACTTCTGTAACAGGGACAGGCCTCTGAAAGTGGTAATATTTTCCTTTCTGCTTTCTTTACTGTTCAGTCTCTGGAGAGTATGTGCAGATAGAATGGAGAAGAACTATTTCTCCATGACTTTCTGGCTGTTTAGCAGAGGAGCAATGGCAGAGTGATAGGATAGACTGCTGAGAAGGGATGTTGTAGATACCTATGACTCATGTTCTTTACCCTGAGGCCTGTAGGTATGCAAGGGAGTTAGACCTTGTCCTAAGGAGCTTCATGCTTTCCTTCTCTGACTCAGGTTTGGAGATGCTTTGTGTACTGCTTTCCTGGCATTTATCACCTCCTGAAGGCAATTGTATTCAGCATGCTTTTCAATAGGCGTATGTTCTTCTAGCCACAAGCCCCAGCCTGCTGTCAGGAAGGCTTGGACCTATCAAAGCAGTGTTCTCCCAGTGTGTGACCTGTGCTTAATTTGCAGCTGTCTGGAGGGGTTTTCCCCGACAGGAACGCTGGGGGTGTACTGAGATAACCAACTTCTCAGATGTGTGGCTGGGGTTCATACATCATCCTACATAGGGAAACCCATACATGTACATCTACTCCAAGGGGAGGACTGAAAACTTTAGTTCCTTTCAAGGGTGTGTCTTTGTGGTGGACTCCTGCTGTAATCAATGAGCTCATGATAAATCATAAATACCTCTCCCAGAGACAAAGCCTCAGTGGTGCTGAGTACCAGCAATCCCCATTAGCTTCAATGGCAGCTGCAGGTGTTGAGTGTCCTAGTTGTACCTGCAAGACTCTGGCCCCAGGCCTCACCTCCTGCAAGGGGGGGCCATACTGCAATTCCTTACTTTGCAGCCAGACGTTCCTACCTGGAAGATCCAACTGCATTTGGATGCATGTTGTTCTCCTTGGCTGGGATTTGTTACTAGTGGAATAAAGTTACCACACTGCTTTAAATCCAGTTTAACAGCAAGAGCAAAGATTTAGTAAAAATAAATCTTTTATAAAACTTCTTTTATCTTAACTACAATTTTTACAATCCCCTAAAAGTCATTTAGGTAGGCCAGCTTCTTCACATACCCTCTGTGACTCGCCCTGGATCCTTGAGAAGCTGTCTTCCTTCCCAAGTTTAGTTTTAAAACTAAACCAAGGCTCTGGCCTTGCCTTCCAATAGCCATTGAGTGAGTTTTGAAAAGCAGTCCCACTGTAGCTGCTTCTGCTCCTCTTGTTTACGCTTTTCCTGACTTGTATGTTTCAGTGCCAGTGTACATTACTTGTGAGTTATTCTAGAGCAGCTCCAAAGCTGTGCCAGGGAACTTCCCCAGGTTATGGCACTAGCTGTTCAGAGAGGTGTTTAACAACATGCTTCACCATGCATTTAGGTGATGCCATTGATTACTGAAGCAACACATACAGGTAAGACGTGCTTAAAAATGTCTTGCTCAGTCAGAACTGGAGTCCTTAATCTGCTCTGCATACTGCTGTTCACCAGGAAGGCTGGATTTGGTCACTGGGTTCAGTGGGAGCAAGAGCAAACTCCAGACCACTGAAGAGGTGAATGAAAGAGAGTAATCACTAGGAGACTTCACAGATGAGATTTGATTGCCTTGCTGAATCTGGGGATTCTTCAGGGATGGGATCTGTGAGAAATCCCTGGCATGCTGCTAGTTACATAAAATTGCTATTAATAGTGAATTATTTTTAGAAGGGAAGCTGACATATTGTAAAAGTGTCAAATGATAATGATACAGTCGTTGGTATATGTAATGTGCATTTGCAGCCTGGAGTGTGAGGCACTTCTAGATTTGCTGGAAATTTCAGGTACACCCTTACTGCAACTTTTAGTGTAGACAAAATACCCAGCAATACTTAAGTAAATGAATTTGAACAGGAACCACAAATTCAAAAGAAATGTCTGATTTGCTTTATTACTAGGACTACCCATGTGCTGAAAGAGTTTGGTCCGGTTCATTAGAGCCAGATGTAAAAATGCTGCCTCCAGCTAGCACCATCCCCTGCAAACTGCCTTCTGTGAGCACCTTTCCTCCCTGCTGGCCATTTCTGATCTCTGCCCGGCTGGTGAGTGCCTGCTTATCCTCTCACCTCTGTAAGACCTTTACCTCAAAGTGCCCAGCCCCTCTGTAGCTGAGGTCAAAGCCGCCAAGTCTATCCAAATCTATAGTATTATTTGCCTGGTGTATACCCATTTTGGTGTGTCATGGCTGCATTCTTTGCATGACTGTACAGAAAGGAGTGTCTTGAGTATTTGTTGATCTGGAAAGGACCGCTTTTCTGTGCACATGATTGGTATGTGGGGTGCGCATAAGAACAGTTACGCAGTTTTATAGGATGAGAACAGTATGCTGGGAAGCTCCACAGTGCCTGTGATATTTTGTCTGAGCTGTTTTAGTGTAGGACTGAGTTTGTCTAAATTGTGGTGATAGCTGTTTTGAACAATGTCCTGGAGCTGATTGTAGCAATGGGATAAAATAATGGGTTGTGAGAAGCAGAAGAAATACTGAACTTCCATGCTTCTAGGAATAATAAAATGTCGGTTCTGCAGTATGTTTAGCAATGCATAAAGAAACAAATAAACTGTGGGGTTGCTGAGTGCTTTTCATAGCTTTTATTAGGATGTTAAAGGTAAAATCTTGGCCATCTTGAAGACAGTGGGAAACTCTGCCTTTGCCTCTCGTGTCACGATCTCTCCCTTACCTCTGTACCTGCTGTAATTGGCAAATCACCAGAAACCCCATCACAGCTAAGCTAGGAGAACAGAGAGGAGCAAACATCTGAGCTATACTTTCTAAACAAAATGGAGTGCCCTCAGGTAGTGCTCAGGGGTGGATGTTGTACCTGGCCACCCTCAGTCTGTCTTCATGCTGAGGATCTCTTGAACAAAGAGGTGGGAAACATAGCTGCTTGAAAACAGGGCTCAGAGATGGTAAGGGACTCATGGCAGGCCAGGGACAGAGCTGGGAAGAGACCCTATTGGCCTGACCACCTCTGATTATGTAGCAGTCTATATGTGCAAGGAATTTAGGTAGTATCACAAGTAAGTAAAGTTATATTGAGTTAAATCCCGGAAGAAAGCAACTTCTGCTCCAAAATCCTGACAAACAAACAAGCCAGGAAAAAAAAAGCCTCAGTTGCCCAGAAATCTTGCTTATGATATCTATTAGTGCCTGGAAATTCTCCAATTTTAAGTGACAAATGTTTGGAGCTGGAGTATGTGAAATGGTGCCATACCTCATTTCTGAGCAATGCAAACATGGACCACTCTGACTGCATGCTGCTTCAGCTCAGTCATGGGCTGGGAATTTCTGTACCAAGTTTTAGCCTAAGAGCAGTTACAGCAGCCCAACTTATAAATCTCTCAAAGATCTTAAGGAGATGCTACTGATCTCCAAATGATAGCCTTTTAGATATTATTACTGAAACTTTCTGGAAGTAGTGCAAACCAGGAGGGAGAAATTAATCCTTGGAGTAACCCCATTTACTCTAGCAGTTTGGCCCTGAGGGAGTAGGAGCACTTGATGTCTGACGGCAGCCCCAAATGTCAGTATTTCTCTCCTTGTTCATTTGCCTGCGTGCTGTGGTAGATTTCATGCTGTTATAAGCTGTTTATGTACAGCCTGATCAAAGTACTTAATGACAGGGTTAATTTCTACGTATAATGAGGAAGTCAAGACAGGAGACAGGTACTGTGTAATCGAATTTTTCATTTTGGAATTTGTTTCTCTTCATGTAGGGCTTAGCTTTGATTTTATTACCATTAATGTCTGCATTTACTGTTCTTTCTAGTCTCTCAGATGAGCTAAACCTATTGCGGAAATAGCAGAGGCACTGAATTGTTCCAACAGCTTCCATAGGAGTATGATGATAAAGTAGAAAGAGTCTATAACTTCTTTGCAACAAGACCTCAAAATGCAGTTTGGTTTGGGGGACAGTTCTTAATAAAATTACACTGCTTTAAATAGTCTACTGAGACATCTAATCCTCATTTTATGACTCAGTAGGTATGTGTACAGGCATGGATGCTTCAGTATGTGTGTACATAGCCAGAGAAAGAGATGAAGATCATGTTATAATCTGGAAACCTTATAGTTTATGAATTGTGTGTCTTCAGCATGACTTTGCAGACATTAATGAATCCCCACAGCATCCCTTTGAAAAAAGAGCTGATGGTGAAAAAGAGGTTAACAGTCCTCATTTCTCAAAAGATGAAATTGAGACAAGGAGCATTAGATCTGCATTTGCCCTGCTTATTTTGGTTTTCGTTTTTAGATGCACTGAGCACTGTGAATATTTCTGGACATTCAAAAATCTAGGGGTACAGAAGTGATGGAGGCCTTAGAAAATATGGCTAATGCTGAGGTAGCCAGCTTCAGGAATCAAGCTGGAAGTGGAAACAAAATTAAACCTGGGCATATCCAGCTCACCCTGCATCCACTGTGTTTCTCTTTTTCTAGCGCTCTGTAAATTTTAGGAAAACAGGGATTTAAAAGTTCACGTGATGCTAAATTCTGTGAACTGCTGTTAGCGAAGTTTCCTTATAGCTGAGGTAGAAATCTTTCTTTGTGAGGAAAGTGTGCACCTCTATTAGCACCACTGTGCAAGCTGTAGTTTGCAAATGCAGTGGGAGGCTTTGCTCATGCTAATTTGGGCTCAGTCATGCACCTTTTTTTCCTCTTTTGCATGCAAATAGCAGCTGTGTCAGTCTCTGGGATGCCTGCTTGTTCCTTTAACGGAGAGATTCCAGTTCATACCTTCAACCAGTGCATTTGTGCGTGGGCAGAGGTATAGCGCAGTGGTACAGTTGCTGACAAGGAGAGAGCTGTGATGGAGGTTGGAACAAGTTAGTGAAATAGAGAAGTTTTGAAAGAAGATGCTGAGCTCTTCTGGTGTGTTTTCATTTATTAAAAAAAAAAAAAAAAAAAGGAGGGGGGAGAACAACAGAGGACTACACAATGTGATAATCCATGATCCTGCCCCCATAAAAAGGGATCTCTTGATTGCCAGGGGGATCCGCTTCTTTCTTCCGAACCCAAGGGTTCAGGCAGCAGCCCCGGGGCTGGAGTGGGCCAGCCGCCAGCCTGCACAGCCTGGTGGTCGGCTGTGGGGAGGGCAGACCTGCTCCAAAGGCAAGGAGGTTCATGGTACTTGCTTGGGGCCAGCAGGCAAATTTGCTTGAAGCAATTGAAAATTAAAAATATTGACATGATATTATTTTCTCCTCTGACTTCGGCCTTCACCTGCGCTTTGTGGTTGTGGCTATCTGAACCCAGCCACTACATTACTGTGGCCTCTTCCGCTTCTGAAAGGCCATCCCTGCTCTTGTGTCACAGAAGTCAATGCAAAATGAAATCAGATAAAATAATTTCCATGGCATCACTTTGGATGCTACTAAACTTACTGAAGAAAGTAGGCATTAGTGCCATGTGGGCCATGCAATGTAAGTGCTGTACAACAAGGACCTGTTTAAAAGGGTGTTTGATTTAGAGTGCAAGGATTTCCAGGAATTTGGAGAGCAAGGTTTTCTAGGAAGGTCAGCTCAAAGAAATATGATGTCCGTGTGAAGCTTTCAGTAGAGTCCATAGGCAGCTTGTCACAAGGGTTTTCAGAAGGTGACAGCTCACCTTTCAGAAAGCCCTGGCTAGTGTTTGTCTGTTCTCCCTCAAAAAGACTGCCTTGATGTCAGTGCCGCAGCAGAACTCAGTGTACAGCCAGGACTCAGTGTACGTCCGCTTCTTTGTGTGACCATGGACATCCTTGGAGGTTGTAACATAATAAGTGTGAAATAACTGTGCTTCAGCTCCCCTCTGACCCGCTTCATAATCTTCTTGACTATATCCCCCCTGCATGTGTGCAAGTGACAGGGAGTGGGGTAAGGGGGAGAAACGTGTACATGCTTTAATCATATTGATGGTGTGAAAGTGATGCCATCTTTATAGAGGGAAGGCCATTAAACACCTCTGTAGCCTCTCCACTGATCTGTGGGGAAACAAGGCCGTGACCTGTAGAGTTTGCATTGACTTCAGATTTGGCAACACTAAAATAAGTGGATAATATGTTGTGACACAATAGGATGAAATCCTGGGCCTAGTAATGCCAGTGGATTTTCATATTGATTTTGAAGGTATTTTAGGATTTCAGCTGTGGAAATTAGTGGCAAACCCTGTGATGAAATAATCTAGTTATTCTCTGTCAAACAGAGGCTCCTCAGCAACATAAGTATTATAGAAATTGCTTTTCAAATGGAATTTTTTCCTGTTTCAAAGGAACATCTTGAGCTATTGACCCCACAAAGTAATACATGCATATAATAAAGTTTTTGCCTGTCTATTTAAAACTTCCGTGTAACAATGTGGGTGGATCTGGTTAGGCTGCTCTCCGCCATCATGACAATTTATCCAACACAATTTGTTGCCTGGCCTAAATTTTGCAAAAATATCTGGTCTTTAAAACCTTTGAGAAAGGGACATATTTGCACCTGACATGCCTACAAGTAACTTAGATCAGGTTATTGATTGGTCCTGTATATGTTGTTTTCCAGTGGGAGGATGAGATGGAGAGGCCAATCCATTACTGCAGCCATCTACCACTGGAAAGCAATAGCGCTAATAATACAGGTTTTCAATAGCTGATTTATATTATCCTGCAGTCGATAAAACCTCAAGATTCTGTCACTGTATTATTTAAAGCAATGCTTCCAAATGCTGGCACACCCCAAATCTGACCCTCTGTAACACAGCCGCTGTATTACAAGCAGGTGAAAACTTAACACAACTCCACCAGTCCTCCAGAGTATGGTCTGGACAAGCTCTTTGCTTGCTGGTCCTGTGAGCCCCAAGCTGGCTCATTCCAGTGAGTGATTCCTGTTAAGGCTAGCTATGGCTCTGCCAGCTGCTCCCCCGTGCCATGCCACCCAGAGGGAGAGGATGAAGGAGTTACAGTCCTTTCTCTGGGCAAATAGTGCACTTAAAATCTCACTGCTAATTTGGTGTTGATTAACGAGAAATCCGTGTCAGTAGCTCTAAATGAGAGGCAGTAACTGGATCCCGTCTTCCTCCGAGTGATGTGAGTACTTTTGGCGCCAAGGAGGAACTGCCCACTGAATCCAGCATGGTGCAAAGCTCCTGAGGGAGAAGGTGGCAGCAGCGAGGTGCTGCGTTTGCTGGAGAAAGTGTTTGAGAAGCTGTGCGAGAGCCAGCCTGAGCAGTCAGCGGGCACAGTCCAGTCCTCCCTTTCAGTTGTGTTTGAACATGAGAATGGTCACATCAGAGTAAACTGTCGAAGCAGGTCAGCTCAGCTGGGCTGGGAGCTTGCCTCCCAACAACATGCCCACGAGGGAAAGGCTGTGCACAGACCAGCTGTGCGCTTA
The DNA here is from genome assembly GCA_013400875.1 of Anhinga rufa. Lineage (NCBI taxonomy): Eukaryota > Metazoa > Chordata > Aves > Suliformes > Anhingidae > Anhinga > Anhinga rufa. Next base: position 16,578 of record VZTV01037352.1, read on the forward strand.
GAGAGGAGAGCGTAGATGTGGTGTGGAGGTTTGCATGTTCAGATGGGCTGACCTGCAGGGACAATGAATGTCTTTTTGGACTTGTATGCACCCTGTTTTCATGCAAACATTTCATGGAGATTTGTAACATGCAATAGCTGCCAAGCATCTTCTATGCAGTCACAGTCTAGTGACTGAAGGATACACTAATTAAGAAGCCCCTAATTAGGCTTTTAAATGATAAACTCTAATAGCTCTACTGCAGCTGTTGTAAACTATAGAGTAAATTATACCCAGTTGAAAGAGGCTTTAATTACGTATTTATATAACAGACTTTAAGGACTTCGAAAGATAAAAGAATTTTTAGTATCTGCAATTAAAAAAACAAGAGAGTAACAATAGAGCTCTTAAACCAATGAAAGCAAGGAAATTCAAAATTAATCTGAAAAGCTGCACTGGTACTTTCTTTTATGCTCATGGCATTCTAATTTTTGGGGGGTTGTTTTTGCTCTTTTTTGTTTTCATAAAGGATGAGATAAGGAATTATTGTCAGTCAGGAGTTTATGTCCCCTGCTCTCAATTTCCTAGCTTTTATAGGTCCATGTACATCATTAATGATACTTTGGCAAACTTTCTGTGGTTTCATTTTTGCAGAAATCCTAGCAAGAAGACCCTATCAGCCAGCTTTTCTCCTTGCATCCTGATTTACAGAATGGTTCGTTGTACACATGCCTTTCTGAAGTCAATAGGAGCTCAAAAATTGGTTGTATTGGGCCCTTGGAGACCATGTTCAGGCAAAATCTAACCTGCACATTGTTGGTACAGTTTTGGCAGCCATTCACCATGCTGTGCTTACCAAGTGGAGAAGAGGTTTGGATGTATCTGGGACTATTCAGCTATTTAGAGATTGCACTCTGGGCTTCTTCTTTACAGGGCTCAGTCCTGCTCCACTGAAATCGAGGAGAGTTTAGCCCTTGCCGACATTTGGGGCTCGACCAGACTCCACTGTGCCTATACTTTAGACATCAGCACTGCTCCTCTTCTGCCAGCTCTGCCTGAGAGTGCCTCTTGGTAACTTCACCAGTTCTGCCTCCAAACTCATATCTGCCCTCAGCCTCCCTCATTTACCCAACCCTCTTTGCTGCCCTTCCTTGCTACCTCCAATCACAACTAACACTGATGCAGTGCTGTGAACAAATGCCTCTTTATAGAGAAAAGGAAAGATGTCTCTGATGTGCCTTCCATTGCCTGATGGCTTTGCTTATCTGTTGCCAATTCATTTCTTAGATTACTGCTCCTCAGGACAAGGGCTGTGCCTTTTGTGCCTGCATTCTGCCACCATGTAGAAGATATAGACATTAGGCTGTGATGTGCAGAGAGCTCCGTTCCTTTAGTTGCTCTTAGGGACTGGCCTTCACAGCGGACTCAGCAGCCCATGACAGCCAAACGAGGTAGTGCTTTTTGCTTATTCAAGCCACATCCAAGTATTTTTATCTGGAAATGTCACAGCAAGGGAAATAAGGAATACAGTTCTCATAGTTAATTTTTATGGCTGATTAATTAGCCCAAAGAGTATTAAATTGTGCTAATGTAGTTTGCCTCTTCGATGCTGTCTTTTGACTTCAATGGAACTAAATACATGCTTAAAGTTAACTACATGCCTAAGTGCTGTGGTGAATCGGGGCCTAGGGCATTAATTAGAACTTGGCTCAGATTTACTTTCAAGGCTTCCC
>VZTV01037354.1:0-11016 GCA_013400875.1 Anhinga rufa
TGGTAGGACACAAGGAAGTGAATTTTACAGGAGGATTGGCAAATGGTACCTGCAGTGCGCTGGACCATGCGTCAGAGGGGGTGTTTTCACGAAGGATATCTGACGTATGTTTAAAAGGAGGAATAAAACATAGCACTAATGTCAAAAGAAGTGCATCAATATATGCAGCAACTTACAGGACATTTGGCACATTAAGATGCTCTGAGCATCCCATCCTAACAGGATGAAAGATATAGACAGAGTTTTCCTTGAGCTTGAAATGTATACAGAGTAAATAGCAGCTTATCACTGTGGTATTTATTTTGCCCCGTGCCTTATAACACAAGAGTGAATTCAGCTGAGGAAGATGAAAGTAGCTGGGAGGGGCCTATGCAGCATCCACCTCTTGCTCTGGCACTAAAGCCCAGAGGGCATGGATGAGAGGTAGCACAGTCAGGGAAGTGTTGGTTTCAGTGGTTTGATGCACTAGAAAGCCAGCTGTGCTTCTCTTAGGCAGGTCTAAATAAATTAGTGGCGTGAGGACAGTACTGAACTTCCAGTCATGGCTCCCTCTCCCCTGAAATGGAAGGGGGCACATACAGCTTATATAGGATGATGCCTGCTGTGCTGTTTTCGGGGAAGAGGGAGGTGAGCCATGACAAAGCTATCACCACGTGCTGTGGGGCACTTGAGACTCGCATTGCTGGAAGGAGGGTTCCACCCCACTTTTATCCTACTGGAAGACCTTGACTCTTACAAGGAGCAGCTGCTAATGCCTCCTCTGTAGTACCCCTTGTAGTAGCAAGGACAGAACTGTGTTGTAATGAATATAAAGGGGGTCCTTTATTGAAGTTGCTAAATGCATACAGACGCTGTAATTCACACTGGCTCGCTAGCTTCCAGACTGGCTGACTGCTGCCTGATGTTGCCACACAAGGTCTCCGTAAGTCTTGGTCAGGCGTCTGTAGCAAGAAAAGGACTGTCTAAAGAGAAAATGAATCAAGTGTTCTGTGCTGTGAGTTTTGTATGCTGTTTTTTGTAGTAACTCTCCACACGCTTTGCTGGATGCATTTTGCTGTGAGACTCGGTTTTATGGTAGGCATCTTCTGACTGTTTTCGCAAGCGTCTTGCTGGCACGGTTGCCAGTGTTGATACATTTTGAACAAAGTGCTCTGAATTGCGCCTCTGCTATGCTGCTTGGGCTGGGCTTCCATCCGGATTTGAAATTGGAAATTTATTACTTGGAACTGGTTTTTAAAGGTGAAACTGAGATCAGTTTCTTATTACTTACCAAGTCCTGAGGGCAGAGTTACATTCCTGACGCTGCTGTAGGTGTTAATGATTTCATCAACTCAAGAAGCACAGAGCCCTGAACTCTGCTTTTGGCAGCTACTAAAAAAGGGAAACTGACTTTCAAATATTTTGTTTTTAAAGGTTTTTTTTTTATGGTGTTTACACTAGCAAACTGGAATTTGTGGGACAGACTTACAACTGGAACTGAGAGAATTTGTTGACTACTTAGTTCTTAGAAATCAAATCAATAGTAAAACCTCAGTAGGCTGCTGAAACTGGTCTTGCCAAGCACCTCTGAAGTTGAAAAAGAACAAGAATCTGTGAGTGGGCCCGCTGTGGGTGCAGGCCTAAGAGTTTCATTTGCTTGGTATGTTTTATATGCCTCAAAATAATCAGGAAGGATACTATTATGCAGATCCCAAGATTTTTTCTATATTACTTTCAGTTGCATGCAAATAGCTCAAAAACCTTGCTCTAAATCTAGAGAGATTCCAGAATGTGGTTTTTTTGTTTTGTTTTTAGAATAGCTTCTGTCTTGTGTCATGCAGGAAGATGGCATTGTGAACAAGGACCGGGATTTAAAATCAGAATTAATTGGCATTAGTTTGGGCTCTGCTGCTCACTTGTTGTATGATCTTAAGCAGACCATCATTCTCTTCATACCTGTGTTGTGATACCCTGTGTCTTGCCAGGTTGCCACGAGACATAACTTCTGTTTTAAACTTTAATAACTCTTTCAATCCAAGAGCTAGCTGTTTTTCAGGTGACCATTGTACATGTGACAGACAGCTGCAGAGATTGTAAATGGAAGGTTACAGAATTTAGCATTGATTAATCCCAGGTATTGATGGATAAGACTCAAAAGCTTATCCTGTAATTATTTATAGGGGTGCTTAAAAGGTGACTTGTTGATCACCATTTATAATTAGCTATACAGAGAACATTTGGCTGTAGCATTCTTCAGTCTAGGAAAAGTAAGTCAGGGCCCAGGCTCTGGGAATTGAAACTTGGCAGAAGCAGCACAAATTTCTAAAGTGAGAGACAGTTTACTGAGGGTTGTGGTAGATTTTCTACTGCTGGAAATCTTTAAATCAAATGAGATGCCTATTGAAAAGTTATATTCTACTTCAGGCAGGAATTAATTTATGGCAATCCTGTGGCCTGTGCTATGTATGAGGTCAGACAAACTGATTGGTACAGCCCTTTCAGCTTTATAGTTCATAAGATTGTCTGTCTATTGTCTTGCTTATAAATAAGTGTCACTGAGGCCAGTGGAAGCCAAATAAACCTAAGTCCAGACTTTTACACTACCTTCTTTTACATCCTTCATGCTTCCAGCCTGTATTCACTTGTTGCCCAGCTAACACATGGAAATATCCTCCTCCATTGCTTTTAGCGTCTTACCACTGCATGGTGCCACTTTGCTTGCTATGTTCCACATGTGCCTTAAAATTGTGGGATGTTTCTTTTTTGTTTTACTTGTTTTTTTGAAATGGGATTTGAAAAGTGAGAAGGCTTGAGCAGATCTAAAGGGGAGCATATCAGGTTGTGGACACAGCTGGACAGTCCTGGTCTGCTGTGTCTTTGGCAATGATTGATATAGGGCATTCATATGTATTTGTATTTATGATTTTGTATTTTTTTTTTCCTCAAGCTTTGTACCATTCAAAATTTCTCAGCAGAAGAAGGGATCCTTGTCTGCTGAGTTGCTATCTATGCTTCACGCACTTGTCTAGCAAGTCAGATGGAGATCCGCTGTTACTTTTTGCCCTGTGCATTATGGCAAAGGCAATTAGCCCAGTGGGTCTTGTTTATTCTATCTCCTACTGTTGTGCCATACTACTTGTTAAGAGTGGATGAGGCAGCTCGGGGGTAGAGAAAAACTCCATATTCCTGACCAAACTAGCAGTTAAATGATTGCTGAAGGACCACAACTTGTAATAGCCTACAGGTGTTAAAGTTGGAGAGGATAATCACTTGGCTGTTTGAGTGACTATTCTGAGAATAGAGACTAGATCTTGGTAAGCGTTCATCTCCCTTACTGACACTGGTGGTTAGTCTTTTGAAAGAGCCCAGTGTGTCTCATGCAAATTTTTCCATTAGGATTTTCCCATGAAAAGGTCTGTTCTCAGAATTGCCAAATTTTGAAGAAAACATAGTTTCCCAAATTTTTCCACAACCTTATGAGAGCTGGATATTTCAAAATTTGTGATAAATCACACCAGAAACATGTATTTATCTGTAACTATTTCTTTCTTTCTTTTTTTTTCCATGCTGCTGAATGCTATGCAATCAATGGTGATAGATTTTTCTAAATTCTTTTCTTTATTTTATTTATTTCTTTTGGGTTCAGTAGAAAGGGAAAAGATATTGGTGAAAGGGGAAATGTCTTTGTTTTTCTTTTCCTTTAAAAAAAAAAAAATAATCTCAAAAGGCATCTGTAGTATTCCCAACACTAAAATAGCCTGCTGCTTTTCCAATGTTCCATAAGCTGCACTCTTTTTGGAAATCTGCCTCCTGTTTTTGCACTGAAATGGAAGCTGGATAGCTTTGTGAAAATTTGCTTTTGATGGCAAGGGCCAAATTCTCTTTAAAATTAAATCCTAATTATTGAAATACAAGTGCGTCTTGGGCATGCGTAAGTGAAGTTTGGAGATTATGTGAGCGACAGTGGTGAAGAAGGGTAGGCTGCAGAGCAGACTGATAAGATCAGTGCGTTTAGAGAAAGGATTTCCTGCATTTCCTCTAAATAGTGAGGTGTTCCTTTTATGGCATGCAGTTGAACAGAAAAAGCATCAACTAATTGAGATGTTCTCTTCAATTAATCCCCATTTTGAATGAATGCCCCGAAGGGCCACATACTACTTGGAGAGGCCAGGCTAGCTGTCTTTGCAGGCATAGTTTCAGGTAAGCCTTTAGAACTGTGTTGTACCAAATCCTTTGTACTCTTCAGGGACTAATTCCATGAGGCTACAACTTGGACATGGCTGGATAAGCTCAGCTACTGCATGTGGTAGGCCTGGCCCCAAGGGAGGTTGGGCAATTTTGCTGAAGGAATCTTACTCATGGCATCTCCTAGGTGTAGCCTAGCAGGCGAGTGTCCTGAAGAGACCAAGCAGCTGCATGGAAAAGGATTGCCTAAAGAGAGAGAACACCTGGCTCGTAGTCCTTGGGGGCTACGTTGTTTTTGTGGCATAGGGGTGTAGGCAGCCCTGTTTTAGGATAACCTGAAATACAAGGGTTGCTTTTTTTTTTCCCTGTCTTTTATGTCTTTAGAGATAAAAATCAAGCTTTCTTGAGGGGAAGCCCTTCTGATTTTGAAATGGTTATGAAAAAGACGTCGCCTGAGGGATCTACCAGAGGCTTATCTGACAGATAATGTATGCAGTGCGGGAGGGTAGCAAGCCAGGGCCAAGTGTACACTTGGCATATGGCGTTTTGGCGAACAGGAGAGTGTGTTTGATTGCAGGATCCCATGAGGAGTGGCTTTGTCTGCAGTGCTGGTATATTGGTGTGGGAGTTAATACCCTTTCCTTCAGACCTGGTTGGAGGAGGTGTGCAGTACATGGTGTGCTTTGCGAGAGCCAAAGGCAAGAGAATAAAGTTAGAAAATAATACATGATAGAGAGTGTGAGGAATGAAGATGAGACACTTGCTACTGAGAAGCTGTCATTTTCAGCATCATGGACTTGCTAGCCAGGTTTCTGTGGAGGTAGTCCCTAGTACGTAAACTGTCAGATGTCTTCCACACAACAGGCTCAGGAGAAGTCCTGCCAGAAAACTTGCACCCAGGCCTCAGGGAACAGGGCTTGACCTCTGGGAAAGCATTTTTCTGGGGTTTTGCTTACAATAACTGAATTAAACTACTTTCTAAGCATTTGCCCTGAAAAGCTTCTGAAGGGCAAATACTAGATGGTAGTGGTTAGCAGTCCTGCTGTGGCTAAAATCCCATCCTGTTCCCACAGAAATCAGTGGTCAAACATCCACTGACTTCAGTGCAAGCAGCGGAGGCATACAAAGGGAACACTTCTGCAAAGCCCTAAACTTCTGGAGAATTCAAATCCAAACCCAAGGGTGTTGTGGTTTTGGGTTTGTTTTTTTTTTTTTGTTTTTTTTTTTTGTTTGGATCATCTCCAGTTACAAAGACTTATTCCCAAGCAGTGAAGTAATGAGACTGTAGACTAGCATGTCTAGTGAATGCCTTGGAGGAAGCCAGTGCAATAGCAATGGTCTTTCTTTACCTGGTATGGCAACCAGTAGACGTACAATTCTACTGTGTTTGTCACTGTCACTGCCTGTGTTAAAGCAGGGACAGTGTCTATACTGTGGATGGTACTAGAACTGGGGAACAGCAGTCTGATGAACGTGACCAGTCGAGCTGTTCTTTAAACCTTCCTCCATTTGTTAAATACTCTGGGGAACAACAGCTTTTAATGTTAATGATGGTTTTGTCATTAACAAAGTTTGAAAACATTACCAATCAAGAGCTTTTCTTTAAGGCTGCTTCTATTGGGATCGAGTGCACCCTCAGCAAGTTTGCAGATGACACCAAGCTGAGCGGTGCAGTTGACACACATGAGGGATGGGATGTCATCCAGGGAGACCTGGACAAGCTGGAGAGGTGGGCCTGTGAGAACCTCATGAGGTTCAAGAAGGCCAAGTGCAAGGTCCTGCACCTGGGTCAGGGCAACCCCTGGTATCAATACAAGCTGGGATACCAAAGATACTGATATCAAAGATATTGAGAGCAGCCCTGCAAAGAAGGGCTTGGGGGTACTGGTGAGAGAAAAGCTGGACATGAGCTGGCAATGTGCGCTCGCAGCCCAGAAAGCCAACCGTATCCTGGGCTGCATCAAAAGCAGCGTGGCCAGCAGGGTGAGGGAGGTGATTCTGCCCCTCTGCTCTGCTTTGGTGAGACCCCACCTGGAGTGCTGCGTCTGGCTCTGGAGTCCCCAGCACAGAAAGGACATGGACCTGCTGGAGCGGGTCCAGAGGAGGGACGTGAAGATGATCAGGGGGCTGGAGCACCTCTCCTATGAGGACAGGCTGAGAGAGTTGGGGTTGTTCAGCCTGGAGAAGAGGCAGCTGCGGAGAGACCTTATTGTGGCCTTCCATTACTTAAAGGGGGACTACAGGAAAGATGNTGGTATTTAATTGTCTGGGGAATCACAACTTTTCACATTAATGACAAAATTTTGTTGTCGTAAACATTTGGTTTTGAGAAAGGATGGGGCAGATGCCTAATGCAGTGAAGTAACAATCTGTGAAGACTCACCTTCTACAAATATGAGTCTTTTTTTATTTTTGTCTGATTGACACCATGTCTGTGAATTTTTGTGGTGTGAGAACCTGTAATGAGTTTGAAAAATGGAAAAATGTGCTGATGTTTTTATTTCTAACGTACCTCATCAATGCATGGGTCTTTGTTCTGCAGCTTGTTCTTGTCTGTCATTAGCAGATGTTGGCCTGAGAGAATTTCTGCAATATTCTCTCATCATGCAGCTAATCTAGATCAGTGCATAGAAGTACCCTAAACACTTACATAGAGCAGAGGCTTTGCTGTTAAGAGAATTTTTGAGAAATTTGACTGTGCTTAAGAAAGGTGTACTCTTTTCAGTGGTGCCCGGTGACAGGACAAGAAGCAATGAGCATAAATTGAAGCACAGGAAATTCCATCTGAACACAAGAAACTTTTTCACAGTGAGGGTGACCAAGCACTGGCACAGGTTGCCCAGAGATGTTGTGACTCCACCCTTGGAAATATTCAAAACTCAAATGGACACAGTCCTGGGCGACCTGCTTTAGCAGACCCTGCTTGAGCAGGTGGGTTAGACTAGACAGTCTGAGAGGCCCCTTCCAACCTCAACTGCTGAGATGAATATTGTAGCATTTTCTTAAGAGCCGGCTACCTCCCTGGCCCAGCCTTATCTCAAAAGTAGCAGCAGGAGTCATGAGGATTTATTGTCACATCCACACTGTGAACCACTTTGTAGTGCTTTCCCTTTCTACAGCTCTACAAGATGTGTGGTGTGTGTCTTTTGTCTGTTGACCATGTGAAAGTTTTTGGCATGTGGCTTCTGGGGCCAGGAAGCTTGGCCTTCCCTGGAAAAGGTTCTTGTTAGTACAGGTTGCCTCTAAATGTCCTCTTTAATCCCCCTTGCAGACCAAAACTATACCATTTTTCTTAAAGGGCATATTTTGACTCGTCATTTCACACTTTCCTTCTCTCTCTTTTTCTCTCCCTCTACCAGTTGCTCAGAACTTATCAGCTTCTGAAAGAAAGGTGTGTCATGGCTCACCCCATTGCTACCTGCTTCAAGAATTGTTCAGTCTGCCTCTTAAAGAAAACCTGTCAGATCTTTCTTGTTAATCTGGAGACTGTTTGTTTTTAGTTTTACATGGCAGTGTTTGCAAAGAAAGAAAACTATTTATAAGTGCTTGAAAGAAGCATCATTCCTTGAGAAAGACATGCAAATTTTTCTTCAGTGAGGCTGATGGCAATGTTTTAATTTTTTGTCTTCCCTTCAACAGTTTTTTTTTCTTCCTTTTCCTCCATATATTTCATATAGATTAGCCTCTACTAAGGCTTGTAATTTTCTTTGCCTTTCAGAGATGGACAGAATAAAATGTGTGTTTTGGGATTCTGATGTCCTCTTAATGGAAAAATATGGATTGAAGCATAAAATGGGGCCTCAGAGCCTTGTGAGATAGGGCTCTGTGTGTGTAAAGCCATCGTGAGATGGAATACTTGAGAGAACCCTGACCCTTGTCTCATCTCACTTGGGCTTTGAGGGGACCAAGATGCTCCAGCTATTCTGCTGAGCTTGTTTCGGAACTCTCAAGTTGCATCCCCACCAACTTTTGGATCTGATGAGCCAGAGCGGGTAGTCATCTTTGCAGCTTTGTACAGATCCCCTCCCCACATAGTGCTTGGGAAACTGCATTGATGAAGGAAGGCATGGTGTAGCATGGCCGAGCTAGGAGAGGACTCAGTACATACACATCAGTATTTTCTTCTACACTGGATAAATTCCATTTCCTTTCAGAAGTGTTGGGATGCACATGGTAAGGAGAGAGAAAAAGAGGTCTGGACCTTTGACTGGGACTCATTTAAGGAAAATTTTAGCACTGTGACCCTAGTGGGGCTGTGCATCCAAAGTGCTGGAGGAGAGCCATAAAACAAACCGGCATAAAATAAACTTGCTGTACATGTTTTCATACTTACGTCCCCAGCTACTTTTGATGTGTTTGTCAAAACACTGTGGGCTTTTGGGTCTATCTGGCAGTGGGAATGAGGACAAGGAAAAGGCCCTCTACCTTTAAATCCCCTTACGGAAGTATTTCCTTGGCTAGAAGAAGATAGGAAAAGGTGTTCCAAAAAACCTGTGCTCTCAATGTTCTAATAAAGCTGGTGGAAAGGAATTCCTTCTAGCACATTCTTTCTGACATGGGTTGCAAATCCTTTTGCTTTTGCTTTATCTAGAGTGGACAGAGAGCTTGAGCTAAGGTGGAGTATTTGCTACAGTGGCAGTCAGTGGAGTTTGAAAGAAGAGGCAGAAGCCTGCAATGAGGCTGTTTCATTATTTTCAGATAGGGAAGGAAGGAAGACTTGCATGAAAGTTGCCTGTTTTTTTTTCTTTCAGAACTGCCTTGGAGTGTGTGTGTTTAGTTTTGTGAGCCTGGAAACATTTACTGTGTAAAAACACCTTGCACTGAAAACCAGGGCTATATGACCAAAGCAGTGAAAGGAGGTTAGAATTTTGACTCATATTTCAATAGTTGAGCTTAAAGTATATGTTCTGCCAGCCAAACATGTTATCCATTTTTAACCTGTCTATTCACGAGTTACTTGCAGGAGCTTAACTGACCAGCAGAACAGAAGGACATTGTTTTACTATTCATATAACTGTATGACAGTGCTGTGGCTTATGAATGTATATATGTTATTTGTGGATGGCTGATGCTGAACATCTTATGTGGTTGTTGAGCAGCTCCTGAATGTCAGTGTGCTGGCATTAGCTTATATCTATGGGGTTGACTTAGAAGTAGAGGTGAGAAGCATTTGGTTTGATGGGCTCCAAAGCTATTGCTGGTGAAGAGAATCTGCAAATGGAAGTAAGAAAAGAACATAAAATGTTTCCTTGAAACCAGGGAAGAGACATGCAGAACACTGGCATATCCCAACAAGTTCTTTGATCTGTGGGGGAGAAGTCTGCATCTGAAGTCACTTTCCCCTGTATGTCTTACGTTAGTTATCCTCTCCAGAGTGAGTGCCATTTATCTGTTGCTGCTCTGTGACATATTGAAAATCTATGGGTGAGGAGGAACAATGAGCAAAATACATCTACGTCTTTGCTGGCGTTGGTGATGGGGGCACAGGATAGAGACAGCTGAAGGTTGTTGCAGTGCAGTGCATGATGTACTGTTCTGCACTCTGGTACTGGCTGCTCAGGGCCCAGAGAGAAAGGGAAGCTCTGACATTCTACACAGCTTGAGAACAGCTTCTGCTTAGTGGTGTCAGAAGCAACGATGACTCTGCCCTCACTTTCTTTTTAATTTGAGGCAAGCTGATTGAGCTGTTATAAGCAGCATGGAAGAGTATTCCTGGGAAAGGAAGGTTTAAGGGGAAGTGTGGAAGAATAGCTGAAGCATAAAACTACTGCTGACATATGGCATATGTTGCTTTTCTGAATCTGTAGTCAGACACTTTCACAGAGTTAGGATTAAGGTTGAAAATGAAACCTTTTTTTTAATACATCCAGCCTGGCAAGAGGTCTGTACAACACTAACCAAGTACATGTATGCTTTCTTGTTCCAGTATGAGGTATTACCTCCAATTTAGATTTAGCTTTCTGCCCCACTGCCTGCTTCTTGAAATGGAGTGAAGAAAACAGTTTTAGAGCCCAAATGATTTTATCTTCAATCTAACCATTCATTTTAAATCTCAATTATTAAAAGAAGAAAGTTTCTCTATCAACTCTGCTCCTAGCACCATTGGATTTTCTTTCCCTTTTTTAATGATAGACGTTGCATGAGTGAATGAAGTCAAAAAGAAGTGTTCATACTGGCCCCTACTGAAGTTTGTATATGCCTTGGAATACATTCCCCAGGAGTCAGGAAATGGTGATTAGGATGCTTTCCTTTGACTATGCTAAGATCATTTCAAAAGGCCTTTTGAGAAATATTTTGGGATCTAAGAAACAAAGATCTCAGGTGCCCACCTGGCATGTTTCCAGTGAGGGACATTCACTAGAAATTAAATGAGTCTGAGTTCGGTTTGGAAGAGTCGGTCTCTTGTTCTATGAGGTTATGTGTTTCCATCAGAATTAATAGGAGTCTGTTATACCCATGCAGAGGAAACTCTAAAGGGAATGTATGTTGCTCACTATCTGAGGAATGAAAGGCTCTTGTAAAGTCCTATAGCCTAATTCCAATAATATGTTTACCCTGAAATTACACCCTTGATAAGATGAACAGAATTTTGAGTATACCTTCCGATATCTTTGTGAAGAGAAGAAAAAAATGCTTCTCCTTTTTTTCTTCTCTCTGCCCCCCTTTTTTTTTCTTTTCCTGCTGACTTTGCCTACATAAATATGATTTTTTTGGGGATTCCCTGGCAAAGGTCTGCAATAATTCACTTTTACAGAATATAAGACACTTAGTATCTGATAAGAAAGAGATTTCCTCTGGAGTGACCTCAGCCTAAATATTTGAAGAACTGAATACAAAGGCATAAACTTATTT
>VZTV01037355.1:0-17500 GCA_013400875.1 Anhinga rufa
AGGTGACGGTTTAACTCTGTGATGGAGAAAGTGGCACCTATGTTTTAGTGGGAGTCCTGGCAGGTGGAGCAGCCGGTACCAGCCTCCAGCCCGCCACAGCCATGCTGGAACAAAGCAGAGTTTCCCCTTTCTGTCCCTACATCTATGTCAGCTTCAGTGACTGCGCTGTAGATTTATGTCAAGAAGGAAAAGGTAAAACTTAGTTTTTCTGGATTTCCTTTTAGTTGAGGAAAAAAAATCTGGAAACAATGCCATTTGGCTATGTTAATAACTGATAATAGAAAAACATAGTTGTAGTTCACAGTGCCCTTATCCGAAACTCCTGCCCTTTGCCTCGCAACTCACAGGGGAGGTTTTCTCCTCCCTTTCTCCTCAGCAGAGCCAACCAGTCCCTTACACACTGGCGCAACATGCTTTGGGAGCCACCTGGCTGCATAATCCCATGCCTAGGGAGTGTTTGCGTACATCCCTGAGTCTGCTTACCCCATCACTGAGGTCATAAATCATATCCTAGCCTTTGCTGGCTTAAAGACGGGTCTTATTAGCTTAGACCAGAATCTAATCTTAACATCTATGTGGGGGGAAAAAAAGCAAATCAAAGTGAAACAAAAATAAAACAAAAACCAAACAAAAAGACCAATCCACAATGCAGAGATTCATCAATCCTCTTCAATAGATATACAGCTCAAAGGATGTCTGCAAGACAGTATCTTTGATAACCTGGCAAACTACTCCCTTCTCTTTGGAATCTCAGGTGCTATTAGCGTGTAAGGTTCAAATGCTGGAAATCAGGTGAGGATGCAAGGAGTTTTATGCTATCTCTGCTTACAGTACAATCATGCTTCATGATCTCCCATGAGAATCCTACTCTGCTTGTAATATGCCAATAAGTGACTCCTCCTCACCTGAGATCTAAAGGCATGGCAAGCAGTGCTGAAAGCATGGGGGCAAGTAACAGGAGAAGTGAGAAGAAAGTAACAAAATAATGGAAGGGCATTTCCATTGATTTTGACACCTGAAGGAAGTGTTTTGGTTATCAAGTCTGGCATCCTGCCTGCTGCATATCTTAGAATTTGCCCACTAATTCTGGGAACTGCTTGTGCTTCACCAGTTGTGGTCAAATTTTTCTTTTCAAAAAGTATGCAGTCTCCATTGAAACAAAGCGATAGACAAAACATCACAATTAAACTGTTCCAAGGACTAATTAATCTCAGTGTTTAAAAAGTACATTTATTTCCAGTCTGGGCTCTTTTTGCTATTCAACCTTTGGATACCGCTGTATCCTTACTGCTAGGTTAGAGAGCCATTAGGAAAAGAGAAGGAAAAGACAGAAGCAGATACAGGGATAAAACAAATGCTTTTTGGAAAATACTAATATAAACTGGAGACTTTTGAAATTCAGATAAAAGGCTAGATTTTTAGAGGTTCTCCAGTAAAAATATTTAACAATATTATTGTTTTAATTTCAAAATGATCTAATATAGTCCTCCTGCTTAGCGATGAAAGGACAACTTTAATCCCATAAGAAAAATTCAGACTAGTAGAAACAAGAGAGACACAATCAGCCTGTCTCTCTCTGGCCCCATGACAGGTAGAAAATTTTGCATGGAGCCAGGACTGCAAAGATGCGTTTATTTCTTGCAGTTCCGTAAAAGTATTTTGGGGTAGTCTCACGAACTTCCAGGTGAAAATACCATTTTACAATAAATTACCTAAATTAATCAGTAACACTTGTTTAGTCAGATGCTCAATATGCTACAAGGTCCAAAATGTAGATGATCTTCTGAGATTGTGAACATAAAGGAAAACTATAAAGGATCACAAATGCTAACCATGTTTAGAGTAAGCTTGTGTGAAAATATGTTTATATAAATATATATATAAACCCAGCAAGAAACACATAACTTCTATGCACATAGCTTTTCTGTCTTTCAGATACTGTTGTAGTCTTTCTGAATATCAAAATTAACAAGAAGTGAAAGGAAAGGAGACTGTCAATAACAGCATACAATTTAAAATTGAAAACTATGCTACGGAAAATGCTGGGATTTGAGCTACTAATCTTCAGATTAACCCCTATGGCTCACTCGGGAGATGGCCGTATGAAATACAAGCAGCTATTACATCAGCTTTTACAAGTGCAGATGAAGCTCATGGTGGTCTAACTAAAAGCAACGCACTTCAGAAACACGTAGGGTTTTTTTCCTGAGGATGCAGGACAGCAGATAAAATATCAACATTCTGTGCACAGCTTTAAAGATTAACAAATCTTGTATTTTATTACATGTAGCTTCAGATTGTGACACACCAGACAAGCTCTGTATTTTCTGAGTACATCCTTCAACACTAAAAGCAGTACCTATCTCTTTGGGTTGCAATTATATGTAGCAAATTAAAATTAGCAAATTAACTATATGAGTAATATATATTAGCTATACAAATTTGTTATGATCACTGTAGTTACTGGTGGCCATAATAATTTATTAAAATATTACCTGACCATTGGTTAACAAGTGCTACGAGAAACAGGCTAGCTGGTCTCCAGATTTATAATTATTATATTAAGAGGAGTTAGATACTGTAATTTTTCTTCTTTTAAAATTCACTGCCTTTTAATTACAAACTTCCAAGGTAGACTAGGCAATAAACAAATTACCTGATTATCAATAAATTAGAAGTATTCTATCAATTATAATGTATACATTTTAGAATCATTGGCTTTTATTATGGAATTAATATAATATGAAAATTCCATAAATGCAATTACTTGTTGCTTCATTTGTAGATTAGATCATCACTGGAGAGATAAAATTGCAGATCAAATTCTATTTTCGAATGGTCTGTAATAAATCTGGAGTAACTGAATAGCTTGAATACATCTGAGCATAGAAAATCTAGGTAGTGTATTGGTTCTGCATATGTGCAAAATGAAGGCTATAACTATGCTAGTCCCATACGTAGTACCTGGTAGCAATAGCGCCAAATGGGGGTACTTTTCACTGCTCATCAGTCTGTTTCCCACCCCTTACAGTATGCATGTGTTGGCACACTCACTCCAAAGCAGTGTTTTTCATGACTGTGATCACTGCATCAGCATGGCTATGAAGCAGACATCAGAAATAGGCGCAGAAACGGTAATATGCAAACAAATGGAAATGGCTTCTGTAAAACACGAGGAAAAAGGTGAGTGGAATATGTAGGAGTAAAATACATGCCCAAGAACAGAAAGCATGATCTATCCTGCATTATTCAGAACAGCAGAAAGGTGGGATGGAAAATATCTTAAATAAAATAAGGGTTTACAGCTGTGGCATTTTGTATTTTTGATAAGATAAAAAAAATTACTTTCCTGTATTTATTAAATATGAATATAGTCTGGAAAACTTTAGTAACTTAATTAGTAATTTGTTGAAAAAAAATCTGTATTTTAGAAACTTTTTTTTTTGTCATAGATACTTTACAATGCAATTCTCATTGGGCATTAAAAACTGAGATTCCCCAAAGGATTAACTCAGAATTATTGATTAAAAACATGGAGGTGGAGCGTGAAAAGGAATCATCCTTGGGAAAAATATTTCCACATATGATGCTATATTAAAAAAAAAAAAAGTAATTTCTTGAAAACAACTTGTATTTAGCAATTTGGGCAGAAATGTAGGAGATCAGATGATTAACTCCCTACTTTAAGAAGTCAGATCTCCTTGGCCCCTCAGCCCTTTACTAGGAACTTAATCCCATGACCTCTGACACGAGTGATTTAAGCATCCATATTTTCTTGAATGGCATGGAGTAATGTAAGACTAAGTAACTTGTTAAAATGGAAATTAAGGCTTATTCCATGCAGTCTTGCACAGTGGTCTTTGTTTGCTTTTCTAATGAATACCTATTAGAGCAGAACATGCCCTTTTTGGCTGACCTTGCCCTGTTGGGTTACACAGGTGTGTAAAAGATAGCCACTAGCACACCCAGGATTAGGGATGCTTTCTGAAACTCCTGATTACTTGCTTGACTCACATGGAAAAGCAGTCTGTATTTTTTCTGATTAAAGCATCAGGAAATTCCACTTCAGTGGTGTGTAAAATTTTTATAAACTCTGTTCTGAAACAACATTATCATTATGGTAGTCAGACTGTAAAAGATTGACTTAAATGTGCCCATATGTATGTCTCATCTTTTTTCTTCTCTTCTAAATATATTCGTATGATTGTCTTTCTTATACTATATTTTTATCTAGCTTTATGCATTACAAATATGCCTTTGTATACACACATAAACACCCTCCAACCCCCACAGAATCCTTCCTACACACACAAAGTGCAGCTTATTAATTAATATGCCCACTAGGATTTTGGCAAAATGAGTATCACTGAATTTAAAAGTGTTCCTTTAAATCATACTATTAAGGTAAACATTACATCATGAAGTGAAGGAGCAAAGTTATTATGTTTTTCAGAGCAAGTTTTAAAAGTATTCAATATACTGCATGTTTACAAGGGAACAGAAAAAGGCAGCCTGGCTTTGGAATATGAATGTAATCTCTACACAGACCCAACTGTTTCTTGTTTATGACAAAGAAGTAAATAATCCATTGATCTGGCAGCAGGGCACCTGCCTTACCAACCGACTCTGTATCAGTGGTCCCTGAACCCTCATTATTTTTCCTCAATTAAAGTTCATAGTCTCCTAAAGTCTGTGCTGAGCAGATGTACAACTGTTCTTGACTGCTGAACACTGAAGAATCACAAATTTAGAAACTACTGCCATTTCATAAACCCTAGAAGTGCATCATTTGTTGTGGCGAAGAAACATTATAAACAATATGTCTCTTTTATAGGCTGCTAAGCCAGCACACTACAGAAAAGAATATTAAAGTTCAGAAACTGTCACATAAGCAGTGCATTATGAATACTGTAATGTGGTTTTTTATGATTCAAATAATGGTTACTGAAATGAAAAAATAAAGCCCTCTGAGGGGTATAATGTAAAAAATGTGACTTATATTTACCTAGAATTAGACAAAATTGATGTATGAACAAAATCAAACTGGAATCAATGATCTGCAGAGAAATTCAAAATATAATAACTGACAAATCACTGAAAGCAGAATTAAAGTTATGTTTGCTGTATTATCGCTTTGGTTCTTTGTAATTGCTTCTTTTGCAGAAATAGGGAAGTCAGGAGAAATAATCAGAAGGGCAATACTCTTGCAATTAGAATGCAGCAATACTCTGGCTGCAAAAATTAACCGAAGGACACACATTTCACAAGAAGCAGCCTTTTAACTGCGGGTGTATGCTCAAATATTATAACATATGAAGAGACCACATTACATACATATTCCCTACAGTGCGTCATGTTGTACGCTAGAAAGAAAATCATCTCTCAGTAAGGCATAGGGAGATGCTCATTTCCAGCACCAATCAGCTTAAGAAGCAAATGAAACCCCCGTTTTGGGGGGGATAAAGTTAAAGTTCATATGCAGCATTTGTCAGTCTGTCTCCAGCATGATTCCAGCACAGCTCTGTTGCCACAGTATGTGCTGGATTGAGCGCAGCAGATTGCGAGTCTTTAGGTCAGAGTATGTGCTTGAAGCATCAATAGCTACACCTGTCAATTTAGTTTTTCTGGGAAGAATGTGTTATTGTTAACATTGCAACATGCATTAGCCACAATCTGACTTTGGGCTGGGCACTGAATTTGGAAACACAGTCAGTTAAAATATTACCATTGATGATGAGGTGCAATTGTTTCTTGTAATGCCTGGTGGAGATACTGCCATTAAGGTACATGTGATGTATATAAGCCTGTTCCTACTCGGAGCTGTGCTTACTGGCTTAGGTTCTCCTGTGAGACTGTAACCCAGTGTTTGTAAAACAAAAAATGTAGAAAAAGGAATTGATAAAGGAGGGAATTATTAAGGAACTCATCGACCAGCCAAAATAACAGAAGAGATTACTGACTGCAATCTTATGTTATTAGCAGGAGTCATTTTATCCTTTCAGCTTTCACAACTGTTTACTTCTCCTGGCTTATTTTCACAAATATTTTGCAGAAAGCTACTTAATATAATGAAATCTCTACCCTGTAGCTCACTTAAAACTACTCATGCCGAACCGATGATTCAATCATTATAGTGTTTGATGAGGATGTAAGCACCTTTGGACAAAAGGTAATGTTGATATTTTAAGGGATGCAGAAATCAGCAAAGGTAACTATTGCTGCATACTGGGGGATCAATCCTCTGTGAAAGGGCTTTTCTCAAATTTAACGCCAACTGGACATCACACATTTGTATGCAAAGCTTCGCATGTTTTATTTCACAGAATAAATGGCAAGATTGCCAGGCAGTTCCAGTCCTGCACCAGAAAGAGTACAAGAATCTGTGCAATATGAATTTTTTGTTTATACAGTACGGGATGTGCTTCTGCATACCAGGATATGGGATATTTAGTGTGCGATAGTGTAACTTGCAAACAAATATGTATTAATAAATTACCTGTGAAATGTAAAAGACCGTGCTAAAACGCAAGTACTTTCTTGCCACAGATATATTTGTGTGCACACAGGATATCTACATGAATTATACAGAAAAAAAACAGAGGCAGAACATAGACCATTTCAGTCCAGAAGTACAGATGCACCATTATGAGGTTTAGGAGACAGCTAGTCTTTATTAGATATCAGAAGCTGAAAGCTTTCTTGATGCATTGAAATCAAGTACAATTCTAAAGGGAAATGGGATCAAAAGCCACGAAAATTATTAAACTCTGACACTGGTGCAGTGTTACAGTATCTGCAAGATAAGTCTGTGTCTTACTTTGCCCATCTCTCTAAGAGCTGCTTGGTTCCACTGCACTTCTGCATCCTCACCCATCTCCCCAGAGGAGGGGCGATGACACCTGCACAGCTTCTTGGCTGGAGGCAGGCCATGCTTCCCTCACCTCTGCGAAACCGCTGGCAGCAGCTCCCCATCAGTGCTGGTGCAAAGCAGGGCTGCTGGCTCCTGGGGGGCAACGGGGACCAGCAAGTGGCTGTGCTGGAGCCAGACCTGGTATCGCCAACTCATGCAAGAGGAGAGGGTCTCTCTGGTATCACCAAATCATGCGAGAGAACCAGGGGTCTCGCTACCAAAAGCTCTGCTCCACCGTGGAGCCTTTACCGGATGGTGAAATCTGCAGGGACAGGTTTCAGCGTTCCACCAAAACTGGATAAGCTTGAAAGCAATGAACTTGTCAGAGGAAAAATAAAATCCAGTGCTCCTTTCAACAAAACCCAAAACCCTTTTGCTGGCTTCCTGTCTGAAAATATTACCGATACCATACACCATGGTGCCTAGACAATTTTGGAGGCATAGGGATAGAGAAGGATCAAAAGGTCGAACACATCCGTGGGGCTCTCAGGAGTGGGTGCTGCCACACCCACGGTTTTGCTGAATTATTTGTCTGTCCGTGCTAGCAGAAAGGCAAGAGCCGACACCTCCTGAACTTCGGGAGTAGAGACAATGAATGAAAAATAAATTTTACAGCTTTTCTGCAGCCTTTTCTACCTTTCCCCAGGAAGTGTACAAAAGAATCAATTCTTCTGCATATCAGTCCTTACACCTGCAGATGTGGAAAGAGGCCATCACTCTTGCAGAGCGGCACTTAGCTGTTCCTAGAAAGCGGCAAGCCCTAACAATGTGCTCCAAAAACCTCTCAGACACAGACACTGAAGTATTAATATAGGCTTTCTCTCCTGTCTCATTGCTCCAAATATAAACTATATTAGATGCAGCAGTCCTTTGTGGAATTAGCCTATGATCTCCATGCTAACAGTACTTCTTTAAACATTCTGAATCATTAACATATTAAATATTACGCCCAGGTCTTTCAGAGCAATGCCTCTAAAAATTCAGCTTTCACTGTTTCAGATTTTCTCAACAGCTGTGGTATCCTTTCCTTTGAAAAATACTGCAGTATCTGTGGGCTGGAAACATGCTGCGTTTTAAACTACCCCAAAATGTCACTGCAATGACCAGAAATACCCTCTCTTGAAGCTTCATTGTTTTACAGACCTTTGGGCTGATTTTTCCATGTAACAAGACAGCAGTCAATGACATAAAAGAAATATACTTTCTTTCTAACTCTATTTAAAGAGAGTTCTCAATTTTAACACTCTTTTAGTATGTCCAAATATTTAGTATAGTGGTGCATCACTTGAAATGTATGAAATGGCTTCAACATTGAAAAGACTCAGAGTTTTGCCATGTGCCGACTTTCAGATTCAAATTTAGCTTCGCCTGACACAAAATATTATTAAGGTTAATAACTTAAAAAAATATTGACATGCAAGTTCTCATGGATATCACCCCATTTTGGTGTCAAGAGGAAGAAACTAATGGAAGCTAGGTCCCAGCCTGAAAATACGCTTAGGGAAATGGTGGGGAATGCTAACTCACAGGTGTCATTTACGTCCTATGCTGTCTGGTCTGGCACCGGAAAACTTGCTTTCAAATCCTGTCCAAAATTTGAAAGATGGCAGGTCAGGTATGGTTCTTGATGAGGTGCAGAGTTTGCTCTGATTACCTCAGTAATTACTCTCTAATATTGTTAAACTTTTTACATGAAGTAATTTCTCTTCTGATTGATCCACAAAGCTCAGATCAAAGGCCATCTAATTATAAAATTTGCAGATCCATCTTCTTCATTTGAAAATACCTTTTGGTCAAGAGCTGAAGCAAAGTTCGTATTCACATTTGCAACTCTCAGACCATTCTAAATCACTTACAAGCAAAATATAGCTAAATAATTTATTTGCTGATAAAATAGCAAAACCAAATCCTTCTTTCCTTACTGCAAAACTAAAGGATGTTCCAGTTTTTATAGGCCTTGGTTAAAAATATAAGATAGTGCAAGCATATAAATGATTTCAGTTATGCTTTAATAGTGCTTAATAAATCAAGATTGAATATTAAAGAATACATTGGCATTCTAAACCTTAGCATAATATTTAATTAAGCAAACTACTACTTTGATCTCCGTATTACTGAGCTGGGTCCAATGCCCGTTGTACCATCAGTGAAACCCTCACAGACCTGAACTGTTTAGTTTCTTTCCCTGAAATGTATAGTATATATAGTCAACAAAATACACTGGAAATAAATAATAGTGGACAAATTCACGTTAAATTACTTATGGATCACGTTTTTCTTTTATCTTGCAATGCTGGTTAGCTAAAGAACTTGTTGCAGATGTTAGAGGCTACCGGTCAGGCAGAGCCAGCAAGGCTTCCATCGGGCCAGTCTGGAACCCACAACTTCAATCTACGTAAACTGCTTTCCTTTAAAACATAAACGCTTTATTCTTGTTGTACATTAAAAAATCATCTTTCTAAATAGATTATTAATACTGATGCACCAAAATGCAGCTATGTGTAGCAGTGAGCCCAACTGACAAAAGTGTTAGCATAAGTGGATGAACTTCAGTTAACCCTATAGGTAAGGGAGTATTTCTGCTATAAGAATAAAGGCATAACTTCAGCCTAACAAGCTGCTAATTGCTGTTAAGGCCAGTGAGCCAATTAAGAAAGGGATATTCTCTACCTACCCTATAATTGGGGGTATCCCTTGGGGACAGACCCCCGGGGACCCCCTGGCCCACCCCAGGACCATGCAGAGCACAGCTCCACCACTTGGCTTCTGGACCACGTGTGTCATCTCCCTCCATGGCACAATGAAACTGCATAATTCATAAAACTGCATGTATCTGTGATTGAAAGTGGTTTGGTATCCAGGTCCATTTAACCTCCATGCTGTCATTTGGTCTTGAACTGCAACACTGTGCGGATAAGTCAGACCTCTCACAGTCACCTGTTTACCTGATGTGTATTTAACCAAGCACTAAAAATATAATCTCTGTGTTTTCAGTAATCTATTGCAGCAACTGAAATTAATATGAAAATAGATAGATAAGTCATATGAAAACAAAAACATTATATTTTAAGAGAAATATATTTTAAAAGAAAGCTTCAATAGATTTTATTTAAACCAGTTTGTGACTGGGCGATGATAATGTATGATGTGAGGTACAAGGATTTGTAAGAAATCACTTTCTTTTCACTAACATTACCACACTAATATATTTAACATAGACATTTACATGCTTTGCATTTTAAGTGCCTCTGAAATTCAAGCACCAAGCCTGCACATTTCAGCAGCACCATCAGATGTAATGAGTTATGGTACTATCGGCATGTTGATAAGCTATAGCCCAAAGAAGAACAAGAAGGAAGTATAAAAAATATGGCCAGAGGATGGGATAAAATTATCAGCGAGTGTGTTTTCCTGTTTGGTTTTAATCTACATTTAATTAAATTCTTATCTTCTGTGTACTTATGGTCGCATTTGAATGGCGAGACTGCATTCATTATGAATGGTAAAACTTAACTCGGAGAACATTTCATGTGGCTTCTTTAAAAAAAAGGAAAAGGAAAAATACTGTCTTTATTCTTCACACTTAGGTCTTTTTAAAGAAGGGTTAAGTTACTTTGGGCTGAAATGGTGTTCTGCACTTAACCTGTAGGTTAACTGATTTCTAAAGTTGCTCTTTAATCAATTTTTAAATTAAATATATAATTTGGAAATGTTAATATCAAAATTTTGATTCAGTGAAGTCAGCAATGGGGGAGTAATGAAGCACACGAAAGAAGTGTTTTCTTTATTCTTAAAAAGACAATGATAACAGAAAGTTTCTACTAGTAACAAAAAATGTGTGTGTTAGGCTGCATCCAGAATTACTTATAGCCATAAATTTCTTTGAAATTAATAAGACATTAAAAAAATCTTAACAATGATTTGTGAGAGTCTTAGTTTGTATTACTGCTTTTTTCTATTTTCCAGATCACTGGGCTGACCATGCAGTCCTCCTTGGGCAAAACTCAGCTTTCATCTTGTGTACATAGGGAGGGCAGAATTGGGTACTTTGTTTTACTTATTAGTTTCAAAGGTATTTTGGGGGGCAGAGGACAAGTGAGATCAGAAATGACACTACCAGCACAAAAATAATACCTAGGCTAAATTATTAAAAGATATAACAAAGTGAAACAAAATAGAAAGCCTTCTGCATGTCCTTATCAGTCAGTACAGCAACTACTACACCATATATATTTTTAAAACATTCCATTTAGCTATCGTTTTCCAAGAGATGCTATCTTGCAATGCAAAATCATATGACACTGTGTCAGAAATATCCCTGTGACTTTTATATTGCATACATTTATTTTCTTTCTTTGAAGGGCCTATCCCCAAGACTCTTTAAGAACATCTGAGAGGTACAATGCATTCATGCAAACCGAAGGCCTACCAAAATGAAACCTCCTCAAATTAAACATATTCCTGCGGTACTGAATACTCATTTTCCTTAGCTAGCCTCCACAAAAGCCCTTGAAAACCTAATGGCTTTGAAGTGTGGGTTGATAATTAACAAATATGGGGAGCTACTGCAGGTAGAACATTTCAGGGTCAAAAGTCCCACTAGGAAAATGAAAACATTGGCACCAGAAAGTAATTGTTTTCTTGCTCATTTGGCTATTGATTTTCAACTCCCTCTTCCCCCTGAAGTTTGAATTTTATATATCTTCCCTTCGTTCTTTCCCCATTCTTGAAGTATTACACTAGTGATAATAGATAAAGGAAAAGAGGAAAGGCAGGAAGGGAAGGAAAAGCATGGGAGAAATGAAACATTCAAAGGTGCACCTTATATCCATTTTTCTAGCTAAAAAAACCCACCAGAAAATAATATTTTCAAGTATAATTTATATTTGTGAGATGCAAACTCTGTGTCTTTCTTTTCTTCCACTGCAGAATTAAGCAGTATTTGCAATTCTTTTAAAGTATAAGCTGTATAAATCATGTTCAATGTCTTTTTAGAGCCCATTGGATTCCTCTGAGCTATGCTATTAATGGTGAGTTTTGCTTGATCAGCTGACAGCTCCGTAGCCTTACGCTGCAGCTCCACATAGAACATATTGCTCTGCTATAATTTTTCAGGTTTAGAAACAGAAGTAATGCTAGCAAAGCCCTCATCCAAAATAAAATGTTGCAATCATTTTACTAGGCAAACATAATAAAGCAAAAATAAAAAGCTCCTTCACTACAGCAACTACCATTAAGCTTTAATAAAGATTCTGAGATTGATAACCGATTCATGTATCTTCTGTCATCATCGCTGGGGGAAAAGCAATTGTCATTTCTTCCACTTGTATACAACTGTGTATTGCTGTTACCAGAATTTGTCTTTTTTAAGTATTTGCCAGATAATTCGCAACTAAACCACAATTTAAGCTGAAGTTAAATCACTTCACTGCATCTCTCGGTTTAATCCTTTAAACACCAAGATATGTAACTATGGCACTGAAACAAGGGAAGGTGGTTGTCTTGGGTTTCCTCTTCTTACTCAGATCTGAAGTAAACTGAATTGCTCTCTCAAATGCCTATCTCCGCACCAGGATTATCAACAGCTGACACTGATCTCAATTTAAGTGCCTTGGATACATGTCTAAAATTAGGGGAAATTTGGGCTGCAGAACACGGTACAGTTGCCATTCTGGAGAGATCACACAACACTTTTCCTCACTGTCTCTTCAGATGGCAGTATGTCCTTCTCGAGAGGAGAGGTGGAGCAGTCTCAGAGACAGAGCAAAAAAATTACATGGAAAATACCCTGCCTCAGAAGAAACCATCAATTAACTACTCTTGGATTTAGGAATCACATTAGTGTGGTAACCTCCCTATGCATTTCATGTAACTTCCAAGGAGCTCTTGCAGGATGGTGTGAGAGCTCTTGGAAGACATGCTGCCAAAACCTGCTAAAAACTTAATTTGTGGCATTCTGTTTGTAAATCTACTTTATTGCTATTAGCTGTGTTAGAATAAAAATACCGACTCAGCTTGAAAAAAAAGGTATATGTAGCCAGCTAATCAATTGCATAACTTTTCTAAAAATGTCTTCAGCATGATGACATTAGGCAACTGTGAACCTGTTAGCTTCCAGCTCTGCTGTCAGTGCTATGATATAACGAGTGCCAGCATGGTGTTCCAGTCAGCTACTGCCACCTGCTCCGCTTTGGAAAAAGAAGTCTCTTTTTTTTGGCAGCCATCAGATGTCATACCCAGTGCCCACTGGCAAGAACAATGACTTTTCACCATGGTCTCCTTTACTTAAGAAAGTCTTAAAAAGAGGCCTAATGGAGAGGGGAGATAAAAGAGCTGTGGTGTGGGATTACGAGCATGGTAGGAGCACCTGGACATGAGGGTGTCCAGGGTGAAGGTCGATTTAGCGAAAGCTCTGGCTGTCTTACTGCTCATGGAGGACTGTGACCCTGGCTCTGAGTGGGTCTGCAGTAAATTGCAGACTGGCTCTAGGCAGAAAAGCAACCTCCATTTTGCAACAGTTCAGTGTCTGGCTGGGCATTCCTCCCTCTTCAGCTATCTCTGTAGATATTTCTGTATACGTGTCTCATAGCACTGTGTCCCTTGACTCACCCAGATGAAACCACCAGAGCAAACAGGGGCGGGCAGGAGCCTGTCTTCCTCTCTGACACTGCTCTGCGGCTCAGAGATTGCACAAGGGCAGAGACGTGGCCCAGAGGGTAGGGAAACAAGAATAACCTTGTTTCTACATTGCCTGTTTTGCTGACTAGACTTCCCCGACTGGTAGGATTCATACTTAGTCTTCTTAGCCCTAAGATGTGAGAGAAACTGAATTTACTCAACTGAGAAGGTTATCTGTTGATTAATGAAAGTCCAGTGTGATGGAATATCATCCTAATCACACTGCACACTGACCAAATACTGCTATAAATGAAGGGGAAAGAGCATTTGCTTTTTTAATGGCTACAGCAACTGGGTTTTAGATTGGCAATTTTAGCAGTATTATTTTAAACTAACATACACGCATCTACCATAAGCCTAATGCGCTGATTTTAATAGGTAATGCTGGCATTAAACTCTGCTCTATATTGGGACAAGACTGTTCCTTGTATTTATATTTTTCTAATGTGCACAAGCATTTACATGAACTGCATTTTTACTTCGCAGGGATTTTCACTGGAGTAAGAGGCACAGATTTACACTGTGTACATTTGAGTGTATGTATAAAGAAAAACAAAAAGAGAGAAATTATACTATTCTTATTGCTTGCGAATGAAAGCATGACTGTAACTCATGAAAACTGAAGCAGTGAGTTATGACAAACCTGCCCTCACAAGACAACAGTGATGATAAATAAAGTATACAAACCCAGACACATACCACACTCCATAATTCCTTGCAAATGCTAAGCCTACGGTTTGTTTTGACGCAAGCCTTGCCTTCTATGGCAAAAAAATTCAACTTTCTGTTGTATTAAAGTAAAATAGAAATAACTATTGTTCCATTTATTTTTAATTTTATCTAGCATTCAAATGATTGCAAAGCCATGACAGAAGTTGCTGTATAAAGAACAACACTCCCTTTAGTATAGACTGACATTAAGGCTGGAGTTTTTTATTTCAAATTTCTGTATTTCCTAGGCATTTGGGGGAGGGGGAAAATGTTCTTCACATTATAAGTTGAGTTTTTTTCTCTGTTTCTGACTGTCTCTCATTAACACAAATGTTTTAAAATAGTCAAGCAAGAAATAGTGCCATGTTTCTACTGAGACTCAGTGAAATCAACCATTAACAGCATCCCACGATGGTCCTGTTCCTACTGCTTCTCACGTTTGCTGAGAGTTATTCAGCACTGTCATCATTTTAGCACATCTGATTATGATTCTTTCTAATAGGAATCATCAACCTGGATTCAAGCTGACAAGGTTTTGTGAGGGTCTCTTTTTCATTGCTAAGAATTCATCTTGTTCACAGATCTTTATGTTTTTCATTTAAAAAGCATTAACTAACATATTTGAATGGTTTATGTATATGAACTAAAGCATGTGAATTATTTTTGACAATTGTTAGCCTCCTGTGTAAAGTCTAGAATGCATATAAAAGTTGCCTTGTCTAACTTTGAACTAATTTTCTGTAAAGAACAGATCCTGCTTTTCTCTCCAGTCACAAGTCTCACTGAGTTTATATTTATGTGTCCGAGCAAGGCTTGTTCAGGCGTCAGAAATGCCAAACTGCAATGAACCACGGTGATGGCTTTACTCTTCCACAGATGCACGTCGACATGCTGGATATA
This sequence comes from Anhinga rufa, assembly GCA_013400875.1. NCBI lineage: Eukaryota > Metazoa > Chordata > Aves > Suliformes > Anhingidae > Anhinga > Anhinga rufa. Next base: position 15,200 of record VZTV01037355.1, read on the forward strand.
GGCAAAGATTTTACATCACAAATTTTGCTATGAAAAATATTTTTCTTAAAGAAAAATAAAAAGGGAAGGAAAGAAAAATCTATGTCAATAGTACCTGTTAAAGGTCTATAAATTGATTTGCCGCTACTGAGTACTCACTGTACTTGCTAATGCTGAGCTTTCAACCGTCTCTTGTTCATCAGGAGACCATGTCCTACACCACTGGCTAACAGCTTCCCTTGGTGGTTGAGGCCATGTCATCTCCTGTCAGGCCTCCAGGAATGCATAGTCCCTGGTCATGGAGCCACCAGCCTGCTGGCGTCCCACACAGCACCGAGTGCTGCGGTGGATCTCATCAGCAATACGATCTGCTGCAACCAGGACAAATTCAACTTCTGTACTGCATACATGGGCTTCTCATACACTGCTGGCTGAAGTTAAGTATCTCACTTCTTTTATTCAAGGATCGCAACAGCCTGAGCCCAGGATATCTGATAATCACCTAGGTTTCACATTGAAGACTGCAGCCAACAACTCCTCTCCCCAGGCACATGGGACTTCCAGTAAGTGTGTTAAACCTTTCCTGGAGGCCAATCTGAGATACACAATGAACTCCCACAGGTTAAAAGGATGACTACCATCCTTTCCGCGTCCTGCCAGAAGCACAGGCTGAGCTGCAGTCTTCAGGATAAATATGAGGCAATATTTACATTTTAAACTCTCTCCCCAAACAAAACCCATATCAAAACTACACATGGCACTTCAGAAATACCAGGAAGAAAATAGTAAAAATGAAGTATGCAAGCAGATGTTAGTCATTTAAGAAGAGTACATTACTGGAAAGCACTTGAGAGCCACATGAAGGGTCTTACAGAATCCTGCACCAAACTGCACAAGGCAGAGCCACTCTTTCCCTTCATTTTATGCTGAGGCCCTTGATTGCACCAGTCACAGTTGCTTGTTCATGTACTGTAGCTTCTTATTTTTCACCACGTCAGTATCATAAATGCATCTATTTAGGACATCATAAACTGCTTGATATTTCGTTTGTCCCAAATCACATGGATCATTGCAGGGGACCGTGCATGAATGTGCAAGGAAAATTTCCTTCCTGCTACAGCAGAGGTGTTGGGCACAAGTGAATCAGTGGATCTTCATATTTTCAATCAACTGCTACTGGTTTGCTCCATCTGCTCTCTACCCACCTCAAAAGCTGCTCACAGAAATGTCTGGGGAAGAGCTTCCTTACATACATGAGATTCAAACGTAGCAGAAATATGAAATCGTTGCACTCTGCTTCTGCTGTGCAAACCTGTATGAAAGCCTATTGGATCATACCTGCCCATGGAAGGGGGTTGGCAGGATCTGCCCTACAGACAGAATTAAGACTTCAAGTGAGAAATAAGTAGGTAAAACAAATTAACCCGAGAGGGCAAAAAATATCCTGCCTTGATACATATTTTCTAAAAGTCACAGTGAAGAACTGAGGAAGGTACAGAACTGTGATTGTTTCTGCTGTTCCCAAGACAGAAATGTAGGTCCTTAAATTTTGGGGCAGAAAAAGTAATTTTGAGAACATGCATTATAATTTGGGTGTATTTTTGTCTGTAAGAATGGTAGTTTTGCAACAGTGGAGCAGCAAATTAACTGTTTTCATTTGCAGTTTAAAATAGAAGGTCACACAAGGTGTAGGATGCACTGATTTATTGTTCTATATACAGTACCAAATTATGTTATAATTTAATGTTGCCTTTGAATTATGATGTCATCATACTGATAATTTATTTAATATAACAGATAAAAGTTTTACTATTTTAATATAAATAAATACTATTATAATTTTTTAATTTTGTTCAAAAGCATATGGAATATGTATTTTATCTTAATAAGAACTGGAGCAAATTCATCCCATGCCAACATAAAATGTTCTGATTCCTCTGAAGACATCATATCTCTAAAATTTGACATTTTAAAAAGAAGAAAAGATCCTGAAATAGAGTTCGACAACGTTATATCCTGAAGGTGCAGTTTTCATGATGTCAGAGTCCCAACATCCAGCATTAAGCTGCTCTGCAAATGTCTCAGAATTAAATCCTTAATCAATATTATGTAACATGTAATGAAATACAAATAAATAGGTTTTTCAAAATTAAAAGTAATAATATTCAAAATATTGCAAATATAAATCAATGTGTGGAACATTTTATGTAAGTCATAGGTAGATTTCTCCTGCCGCAGAAAAAATGCAATGGCATTAAATTAATGCCTAATCTAAAATCTTAAAGCATTTTATATATGCTAGAAAAATATGCATAAGGTTAC
>VZTV01037355.1:23126-40675 GCA_013400875.1 Anhinga rufa
GAAGAGGAGGAGATACAGAAAGAACTGAGAGTTGGGCAAATGAAAAAATCCCAGCAATAATAATTATGTGGGTTGGACATCGCTGATTTAAAAGTCAGAAAATTAAATAGAGAACATATGAGTATCCTCTGGTATCCCATGGATTACCCATAGACACAAGTAGCTCTTGAAATATTCTAGTGTTTTATGGGGATGGACTATCTAGCAGTGCCTTTTGTCCAGCAATAACACACAGGTCCTTCCCCTTCCCTGTACTGACTACAGGGTGTTAGCTGCTGACTTTCTTGTGTAGCCTTTAGAAATATAGCATTAATATGACCTTTTTACTTTTTAGGTGAGTTGGTTTCAACTATTGCACTAGTAGTATTTAACTGGTGAAATAATTAGACATCAATCAAATAATCTGAAAAAGTATAACAAAGGATTAAAAAAAAAAATCACACTATATTAGCTCCTTTACAGTAAACATGCTAGTTTTGGGGGTTTTATTTAAGAGATAATGTTAATATGAAGAAAAAATACATTCACAATATTTTTTTTTTTAATAAAAAATCAGGAGAGAGACAAACCACTGACTAAAATTAAGGAGGAATTAAGGTACTTAGTACTTTACACTAAAGTTGCTTAAAATTATGTCTGAAACATAGGGAAATATTATTTATATAATGAATATCATTTTTTTAAGTGAGCAAGACCAGAGGTATATGCAGGTACTTATACCTGTGAACATACAACTACAGATAACTAAGTAAGTTTTTATGTACCTACAGAGACAATATTGATATTTGCATACACATATACACATATGTATGCATATGTATATGCATACACTATTTTGCACAGGCTCACACATATTTGAATAACTAATTTCCTGCTGAAATTATTATGCCACATGTGCCTTTTCCAGCAGAATATCATGTCATGTATGATTCAACCTTTTAATGCGAGAATTGCCCTGTTATTCTGAATTTATAAAGCAGGCTTCATGTGAAACCTCATTAGAAATTCTAGTTTAACTTTTGGATTCCTACAGTAAACAGAAGCATACACATATTCACTCTGCTCCATCTGATATTATGCACTCTGCAACTTTGCCTGGTTCCCATGAACTTTGATTTTTAAACCTCAGTCACATGTAAAAACTTAGTTGGAGACACTGGACCTTTGCCCTCCGTGCCTAAAGAAGGTGCTCACAACACAGAAAAGCCTTAAAGCTTCAATGAGATGAAATTTCAAGTTGTTTAAAAATGACTTTTGATGGCTCTAAAGCACATAGGCTGTTTCTATTCAAGTTGAAATATTTTTATTTGACCCATGAACAGTACAGACAGACAGCATCACTATAGCAGCCAGATTTTTTTTTCAAGTCATTTAACAGCTGGTGTTAAAAATGCTCTACTTCTTCCTTGGCAACTAAGCTGCACTGTTTCTGCAGAAGACAGTACAGGCTTTTGCTTTTGTGAGGGAAATCCTGGGCAAAAAATGTTAAGAAAGAGGTAGTTTATAATCTAGCAGTGATAGAGGGAAAGGCTAAATAATAATTTATGATTGAGACTGGTTCCTTTACTCCCATGCTATACTACTACTTACCCCAAATATTTTTAAGGAAAGGAACATTTCTTAATTCTGGTGAATTTTATTTCTACGTATTACTGTTCTCCTTGAAATGGACTAGGAAACACTTCGTAATACTAGTACTTCCTGGTATTGAAATGCAGCCTGCTTCCCGTGATGAGAAAGAAAATCTTATCAAAGTGTTACAGATGTTCTTCAAATGATTTAATAAATACAAGAATATCTTCTAAGTAAATGAGGCAAATATGTCATTTGAATTCTCACAGCCTCAATAATTAAAAGCAAGACCACCAGCTGACTTCTTTTATTTTTTAAAAGCACAACTTGATCTGTACAAGGAATGCAACCTTCTTCAATGATGTTTTCCCTCACAAAGTTAAGAACCTACTTGTTGATCCTGAGGCAAATGCCAGTAGTAGTCCAATATTCATCAGAAACTTTAATTAATTCTGCTTCCCTTTGGGCATCTTACTTTTACCACAGTGGGGGAAAAAAAGAAAAAAAAAACAACTTACCCAACCTGTGGTCATTAATATCAGTGTAAAACTAGGATGATGCTTAAACTGGAAGACCTGGAGTTTCACATACTTTTCTCATATTTTTTTAAGTGCCATCCAATTAGTACATGGGGACAGGGATGTGTCTCAGTGTGCAACCGTTGCCAATTTGCTTTATAATTTAAAGAACTTAACCCTCCCTCTAGCATCTCCCTTTTACTCTTGTATAGCTTCATTGTTTTCAGAGGAGCGATATACCTATGAAGTGAATGAGAAGTCACACTTGATCCAGCAGAATTAGAATATGTGCAGAATGAGTCACAATGAAAGTTAAGCAGGAAGGAATCAAAGCAAGTTACTTCCTAAGGTGCCAGAATATATTTACCGCATACCCTAAATGGAAAAAAAATAAAATATTCTAAGGGTTGTGGTCCATGCCAACATTTTCAGAGAAATGGGTCAATTCCCTTCTAAGCTGCTGTTACCTTGCATGATGTTGCCCAAATTGTCTTGGGTCAGATTTTCAAAGCTACCAGACCCCTCGGTGCTGGGTTGAATTTCCACACATGCAGGTTCCCACCTTTAGTGGATGTTTCTAATAGCCGGGTTGGTAGAAACCCTTGAGGTTTCTGTTAGGAACACACCTGACTGTATGGGGTTAAAACACCTTTACATCTTTATTTTCGCTGGATCTCAATACATCAAATGTAAACGTGTGTCGTATATCCCCCATTGCACAGGGTGGCTGTGAAGACAGGTACATCAGAAACACTGAGGTATGCAGATGTTAGAGTAACCAAAGCTATATAAGACAAAATACGGTGCAAACTAGAAAGGGTGCTTGATGAACCTTACTGCAGTTCTGAGCCTTAAAATCAAGAATGAACGGCTATGTTTATATTACACAACCTTCCATAAATCATGGATTTTCCAGGAATGTAAATCAACAGAGCATTTGGCTGCAAAATTATTCTTTATAATCCCAGAGTTGTCAATATAAAAACTCTCATGACAGGAAGTGTTGGGGTTTAGTCCTCAATCTGTGAGACTCTTTTTCTAGCTATGAGCACATTTTGTCTGCAATCCTTCCAGCCCTGGTCCTGTCTTACAGGGCTCATCATTTGGTAAATGTGATATTTCAGGACATAACCTTTCCCAGTGTTAGGCAGAAGAACAAGACTTAGATGACAATTTACACTTGTACTGCTAGCCCCTGTGCGCTCTGATACAGTCAATACAGGCAACCCTGGAAGAGAAAAATGTGGAGGAAGAAAAACATTTATATTTTTGGTTCTATGGCTAGTTTGGAGAGGAGGATGCATTTAACTGATAAAAGATATGCTCACCACTGACATTTTGCCTGAATAGCCATGTTTTTGAGTTTTAAAACTCTAAATGAATATTCAATAATTAGTAGAATTTTTTGAAACTGGACAACTTCCTGAAAATTTCCTTAGATAGTGTGGCAAAAATGTAGCTAACACATTTGTGTCTGATGTGTTTGTGATGCAAAGGGATAGGACACTGTGGAGGGCTGCTCCGCAAAAGCAGTCACTGCTGTCAGGGAAGAGAAGAGCTAATTGATAAAGCTCTGTTCTGCAAATGGGAGTTTCACTATAGGCTTTAAATTTTAATCCCAGGTTCCAATATTATAAATATATATGACTGCTTTCTTTGCAGAGAGTGCAAATTATTTAGGGGGAAATGGAGCTACCAGTCTACCACTGACCATCTGTGCTCCTATTTGCAGACTCTGAAGTAGAAAGAATTACCTTCATGTATTCATGGCTGCCCAGGGTTTCAGTGAAAACAAGCCCCATGCCTTGACTCCTTTCTGACATCTTAACATTATTGCTTTTTCACAATTATTGAAATAGGCCATAGCCCTGACAAATGTATATTCCACATTCATAAGTATTTGCAGTTTACTCGGACAGTGATTTCTGGCCCACAGTATCACTGAATGTTCAATTTTTTCTGTTTTAAAAAACTGAGGCCCAGGTACCCTGTTAAATGTTATAATCTGATTGCCTAACCGCACAGCACATGGAGGGCCAATGTCAAGGGCAATTCAGAACTTCGACAACCTTGTCCTGTTGCGTAGCCACTAAGCCTAGAATACATACAGAAATAAAAGCAGTAACAATGACTGATTCAAAGCCCTATTTAAAATTCACCCATCCACATCTCTGATAAAATGATTTCTACCATTTTGTCTGTAGTGTAGCTGCAGCAAGGCTGCAGGTCAGGTACAGCCGTGCTTTGATCACCAGTTTTATTGGCTTCCTGTTGCAGCCATCTCTTGCATAAATGAAGAAAGGACTGGAAGATGCAAAGTCCTTGCTTCGTCTACACAAGCACTTGGGCCAGCTCTTGGATTCCCTTCCTATGTTTGTACTGGAACAGCATTTGAGGTTTATGTTAATACATTTTACCTAATGCTTAAGGAAGAAATTACAATGGTCCAGCTGACAAGTGGTTGTGCTTGACTGCTCAGACTGGTATAATTTAATGTACCTCCCCAAAAGAAGATAGAGAGGAGACAATGGCACAGGTCAGCTTTCTTTTCAGGTAGGACAGAAGCTAGAAAATCCAGGAGCCCCTTATTGCCACAATTACCTGCTCCATACAGATCTCTTATTAGTTTCACTATTAATCTAAACCACTGTGGAACTGCAGATGACTTTCCAGATACTACTGCTTTTTAGTATTAAGATTTCCATTTTAAAAACAGTGACCAGAAATGAGGTCACTAAAATTCACTAATGTCTGGAAAGTATGAAACACAGATATTCAAGCAGTACCAACAGTTCCAACCTGAAATGTTTAACAGTTTTATTTCCTCTAATGTTCAAAGAAAACACAACTGGCTCAGGGGAAAATGTTTAATTTTTCTTAAATTGCAGTAGCTTATTGTTGACATAAAGTATTTTGGTTGTAATAACTTTTTAACTGTCATCACTAAGGCTATAATATATATTTTTAACAACATTCACAGCTCCCAGAAGTATTAGCTTGCTAGCAGAGATTTTGACAAATAAATTATGTGTTTTTAAAATAACTTCACTGTACCTTTACTGCAAAGAATGATCACTTCATTTCATTGAGAAGATCATTAGGGACTTTCTTATGCATCATCAAGCATAGCAAGACCTAAACTGCCACACTTGAAAGCAGACATCCATGGACCCACTCTTGCTGCTACACACAAACATGCTGTAATTCCAGGCTACCTATGCAAAAAATGGCAGCACATTTACTACCCATTTCAGCTCTAATTTTAATTGAACATATTCTGTCCTGTTAAGTTAGGAATGGCCAGTACACACCTAGTAAATCAGGGAATATGGACACTATGGATGCTTTCTTTCTGGCCATAAGCAGTAGCTGGGTAATGAGGAAGCCTCTCAGAAAAGGCACTAGACATATGCAACTGTGTAATTTTATGTTTTTAGTGGCCTGCCTTGGAGAAGACAAGGGATTCCCAAAGTCAGCAGTGCTTGACTGGCTGGGTGCCCACTTCCACCTAAGGAGCACTGTGGGCTTCTTATTGGGGTTTTTTGGACTTGATCTAATGCCACTTTTGGAAATATGTTTTAAAATAAAATGATACAGCTGTCACGTAAATCCGTTAAGTGCATGAACACTGGTTGGTGGGGTGCACAATGTAAGTCTAGGTTGTGAAAGCCTATCTTGATTTAATGACGCCATTTATGCTGTGTATGTGATAATGTTAATTCATGTGTGTACTTGGCATAAAGGTTAAAAAGTTCTGAAATTGAACATGTGAAGACAACACTCGTATCATAATCCTACCTCTATATGTATAAGCTATTCATGATAGTATCTTTGACTAGAAGAATATATTCTGCTTCTCAAACCTGGAAATGTACTACAGATTTTTCATATACTCTTGAAAAATGCATTTCTAAAGAGTGCTCATTAAATGAGACACCAGTTCACACCTCTCATTCATTACAACTATTGCAATGTGCGTTTTGTGCCTCTGTTCTTAATTTACTCCAGTTGCAGTAAGACTGGTGGATACTGAGAAACTTGGCCAAACCCTGGACGTATTAAAGAACAGGATACTGAAAGAGCTATTTTTATACTTTAAAGACAGTAATGGAAATTAAATAATACTATAAAACATTTTTGAGACTTGTATGTCAACATATTCTCTGAAGTAATGCATGCACACAAGGGTGCCATGCTACTTGTACTTGTGACTTTGGCTTATGACTACAGCTTTTACTCAGCTGAAAAATGTAAAAAATCTCTTTATGTTGTTCTTTAATGGAAACATTAAAATGAAATATGACAGGTTTTTTGAAAACTCCAGGGTCCACCTAAAATGACTAACCTAAATCATAGGGATGTGCTTGCAAGCCACACTCTTGCTCAAAACTGGCTGCTGATCCGAGCACTTGTCTAATACCTACTGTCTGCAACGTCAGGAGGAACAGCCGAGCTCTCTTCTTCTTCCAGATGTTCTCCCAATCACACTTGTAAACATTCACTTGCAGATCACAAAATCACAGCAAGTTTATGCTACAGTGGGCCTTAAATACCTGATTAATTCTAGAAATTACCAAAATAAATACAGGCTAAGTCTTTGCTCATTGAATAAGGATAAAGTAACTTCAAAATCCACAGCCACTGGTTGCCATGCAACCTGCTATAGTATTATGGCAGAAATAAGCTGTGCTTGAATTTTCAGTGCCCTCTCGCTCAGCCTTCTTGATGTTGTGATACTCTAATGCTTCTCAGCTAACTTCCATTAAGTAGTTTTTTGTGGGGTAGTATTCCAAGGTTAAAATGATTAAATAACTTTTATGGTTGATCAAATATAAGCCCTTATTATACACAGTAGGCAAAACCATACATTTTAATTACTTTGTTATCAAAGATCTAGGTATTTACATTTCATTTTTCAGCTATAATTCTGAATTTAGTTTGACCTTCATAAAAAAGAGAAGACCTGAGATTCTTGCTGTCTTAAACAATTTTTCCCATAAACAAAAAAAAAACATTAAGACATGGTAACAGCAGAAGTACTGCAATGAGATCTATGTAGCCTATGAGAAATATTTTCTACTGAGATATTTTGTTTTATTTAAGCATCATCTTTTATTTCTTCAGTTTAATTTTTAACTACTTTAATTATTTGTGATTTGATAATATATTTGCAGACAAAGGTTGATATATTAAAATTTGATAATATTGACATTACATTAATTCAAATTCATATTTAGAGCTATCAATAGCATTGTTGCCTTATGAGAAGCACATTCCAGCTTAAATACTGGAATAAAAAGAGTAGTTTCAGGTGCCTTATGGAAGTTTGCTACTGCTCAGTAACAAAGCAATTTTCTGTGATTAAAAAATACTAATATTTATAGTGACATATGTTTAAAAATTCATGAATAAGCAAAGTTTGTATTTTGCATTTTTGGTTTCTGAAATTATTTGAAGAAGACAGATTTCACAGACAAAAATCTACTTAATAAGGTCTTGTCTTACATATCCTTTTATTATAGAAATCTAATGCAATTCAAAATCTATCCATTAACCCCTATAACTTATGTAAAAACAGATTTATTAGAATAGGACAGAAATACCATGTGGGTAATTTACACTATAAATATTTCAAAATAAAAATACCATCTTTCATTTACTAAAAAAGCAGAAATGAGAAAAAAAAAGCCATGACATATTTATGTGGAAAGATGTTCAGATAGTCCTTTGTAGGAAAACATGTTTTTTGCCAAATTTAGATTCAATATTGTTCGTGTTTCTGCCACATTAGGTTACACAGTAATGTTAAAGAAAAAAAAAAAGTAAGTTTAAAAACCTTGTATTGTAACTCTCAGATGCTTTTGCTCAGGGGCTTTTTGTTTTTTAAACTATTTTACTACTTTGTCCTTCCCAAGCTTTACAGCTTTTCCCACAATATACTATTATTTTTAAATATATACTATCCAAACATATACTTATGCCTGTGGTGGGAGGTTATAGACACATTTAAAAAAAATTATTTCCTTTTCATAGTGTACTAGTTCATAACTAATAAGAAAAAAAATACCTAAGCATGAAATTAACAACAAGCAGTAGAGTCAAATAACCTTGCAGCCGAAGCTTTGTAACCTAATTCCAATAATGGCTCAAAGATACATGGCATAATAACATTTTCTCTTTTTCAGATTGTAATGATGTTCGCATGCAAACGCATGGCCAGACTCATCGTTATAAAATGATTGCTTAACACATTCCCTCTCGGGCTTTGTCGTCTCACGTCTGCATAATGTGCCCCTTTTTGTATCGTACAATGTGACACAAAGTTAGCTCCAAATATCATCACTACATTCTCATTTATTTTGTTACTTTAGGGAAAACCCCCCAAACATTCTCCCCCACCCTGGCCCCTGGATTTAAAGAATGGCTCTAAACTATGGTCATTGCCTTCTTATTCCGGTTAAACAGAGAGAGGGGAAGGAGCTTATCTGTTTGGAAAGGCAATCTCTTGTAACTCCTTCTGTAAAGGGTAACAGGAGCAGACAGCACATAAGTGACACATTGCCTTGTGTTTTAGAAACAGATGGGGGCACTATCCAATATGCTCAACAACATCCCGCCCGGCGCACAATGCGGCGGATCAACGAAGCTCACGGCGCGGCAGGGAAAGCGGCACGGCAACAGTACCCAACACAATTTGAGCCATTAGTAATTAGCAATGCTAAACTGCAAAGACTCCATCCTCGCTGTCAGGTGTTTAGATAATGCCATCAAGCGTGGAGCCTGGCACCCACAGTCATTTTGTAAACTCTATCTATCAGTTTAGGAATGCATTTCAGTTTCTTAGCGTGTATACAGTCAACCTGCTGGTGAAATTACATTGTATAAAGGAAAATACCGTACTACGCAGGAGAAGATATAAAGGAGAAAAGAACTTAAAGGAAAAGTTTAAAGGATCTGTCATCAAAACTTTAAATAGGCCTTTCTCCAGCTGTAGCTAAATTATCGTACTTCTTGATACTGTTTGCTCCTCATAGCAATTGAAAGCATATGTAATTTAACAGCAGGCCTCAATCCTTTAATAAGCTGTCTTTAAAATACCTTACATGGATTACCTATCTATAAATCTGCTTCCCATGCAGAATGTGACAGCATTATGGAAATTGTGAGTTCAGTGAAGATGGCATATACCAAAGAGAACCACATCTGCACACTGTAAGATTATACCAAACATTGGAAGTAATCTTTAGTCATTTATAATACTGCAGAATGCATAATTAAGATTAAGGGCTCTATTCTGCCCTTACTTATGTCCTACGTATCTCATAATTTTTTTTTCCCCTGTAAATTAAACGGAAAAGTAGCACTGCAAGGCTTTCTTGTTCAAATTATGCAAAGTTGGTATTCATCTTTCTGCAATTTGGTGCACATCTAAGGAAGTTTGGCAAAAAGGGAACGATCACATATGGAGCAGAATCCATAGTAAAAAGGACTATCCCGTGTTTGCCAAAAGGAGCAACTTGCAAGTAGCACGTATTTCGTTATCACTTAAAAAAAAATTAAAGAAACAAAAAACAAAAAAGAGATTCCCAGAGCCGGAATATAGTTCAAAGAGACGCTGTGCTCTGAGTCACTCTGCTGAATATGCAGCCTGCCCAGACAAGAAGAAGCACAAATGTCTGAAAGCAGCTAACTGCAGAGGGGGAATCTGGAAGTTTTGGCAAGGAAAGGGCTGGACTAATGGTCCCCAACACTCAGATTTCTAAACTGTACCTACTTTTGCACTTAATAATATATTTCTTCTGCCACTTACTGTTGGGAGAAGCAGCAACAGGAGAGCTTTCTCAAAACCTGTGCTGGTGGGTAGGAAGAGGAGGAGGAAGGGAGGAGGAGGAGGAGAGGCACTTATAGTAGCCATGCTCCTTCGGTGGAAGACCTATGCACCCACAGCCAGCTATGTGTTTTCTTTGCCTAGCTTCAGCTCCAGGAGTCTGGAGACAGCGTCTGTTACCCACTGTTATTTACTGTGAACTTATATTTTGTTCCACAATATGCAAGTTCTTTGCGATTCTCTTTCAGCTAGGTACCACGATATGGGGTCTGCAAGTCCCATAACAAACCAGACCAGAATCCAGCCTTACATCTTACCTCTGACAAATGCTTTTATTATTTGCAGTAATGAATGAAATGAAATGCCTATCTTACTGAAAGCTGTTCATTTTATTTCACTATAGAAAATAGGAAACATATCAGTTAGTGGCAGAGTGACATAGTTCACATCCAGCTTTGGCCTCTTCTTTGCTCTGGCAATTCATGAAGGCCAAACAAAGGCATTTTTTTGGAATAATTTTTACTAATGACTAAGATTCATACACATGGTTAATGTCTGCTACTTTGGAAACAGTGGCATTTCTACGACTTGGCATTTGAGATGGCAGATGGGGTGGAAAGGAATTTGCCTCTGGGGTTAGGGCGATACATCGGTCTCCTTTGCCCACTGCAGAACCATTTGCTCATTCGCCCTTAGTGTAGAGCAATAAAGATGCTGCCATTTAGAGCATCTGAATCTGAGTTTTAGCACTTTCTTTATTCTCAGAATTAGTGCTGTGTATAAACGTTGGTCATACTAATAGCAAAATACATTGCAAATAACGTGCAGCACATTCAGGCCCTGGAGAGCCTCCAGTGTTAAGTGATATCTCAGCTGCTGTGGCAGCTTTCTCACATAAGGAGGACACTTTCCTCCCCCCCACGTGAGAGCCCAGAGAATGCACATGTCTTTAAATGCAGAATTAGCAAAGCAACTAACACATCGTACGGCAAAATAAACAATATTCCCAAGCTTATTAAAAGCTAAATGTGGCACTTTAGAGAACACTGCACAGTCAAACAAATTTCAAGACTACGTTACCAATAATACATGTTTAATCCTTTGGCCAGACATAATGTTAAAATTGTACCGAAAGTGAGGAGGTGATTATTAAAGGAGTGAGAATATATTCCAGCTTTAAAACAGACATAGATAAACTGACATATGCACAGACATCTCAGATGGAGACTCAGCACAAAAAATCATTGGACAAAAAAATCCCTTTGCATTCCTATATATATTTGGAACCGTTAGTTCCTCACTGTTGCAGTAGCATTCATTTCTTAAACTTCTGAAATCCTCTTTATCAGTGAGATTCTCATACACTCTTAAGAGAAAGTAATGGTAACCTATCACTTTTAAGACTACAGCTTTTGAAAACCAGACTGTCAGAATACTGCAGGACGTACAATGAAAAGCGAACGAATGGCAAAGAGACTGGCTAGATGTTTTAATATGTTTCCAGCATCCACAATTCTATGATTAATTTGTTCTCTCTCATCCTCTTTTCAAAATGGTAGGAAAGCCTCTACCATTTCTGAGTTTAGCATTACTGTAAATTGAGATCCTGGCTCAATTTAGGGATTTTATTGCCACAGAAAGCAGATTGATAATGATTATTATTATGAACATTTGTAAGGCAACAACTACTGCAATATTTGCCTTATATTAAAAGGAAAATTGTTCTCAAGTACCAAGAGCAAATGTCCAATAATGTGTGTATAATCTCACTTTTGCAAAATGAAGACAGAGATCTTCTTTCCCAGTAGGCTGTACGAAGTGCTGGAGAACCCAGACAAAAGAAACATCAGGGTAAAAGCACACCTTAAGCAGCTCCTGAATGTAGTCATGAATTGGAAGAGCTGAACATTAACAAAGCTGTCTAAATATACACAGTTCATTTGGCAACAGTACCTCCTGCTTAAATTACTGGTGATTTTCTATTGCTTCTGCACTTGAAATCTTACTGTCTGACCCCAAAGAAATTAAAAGTTTTATAAATCTCTTGGATTGTCCTGCCATAACTGCCCAACGGTCTTTCTGGAAAAAGGAGGTTAGTGGATCACTACTTTTAATAGATGGTTTTGTGAGCAAGACCCAGGTCATTTATAGTTTGACAGATTTTTGGCAAATGCACTTCATTTCAAAAGATATTCACAATCTCCTGCACTAATAATTGTACTCGCATCTCTCCATGCTATATTTTAACTAAAAAGAGAGAAAAAGGCAATTCACAGCTCAGTACAATCTTCTCTTCTTATTCACTAGTAAAACCAAAAAAATGCTTCTCAAAGAGGGGGATAAGGCAAAATGTGGTAGATTGGAATGCACAGAGATAACTCTTTTTATGCCTTGAAAAATTTCAACTTCTTTTTCCTCATTATCTCTACAGAAGTGTCATGTATTTGAGCAGCTAGAGTGAAAAGCTGCTGCTGAATATTGGTATATTCCACAGCAATTATTTTATGATGGCTCCCAGTTCACTTGCGTTGGCCACATTCTAGAAGAACGCCAGCATGCTGATCAAGAACCCACATGAAGGCTCATTTAACCTGCCCTGCATACGTGAGGTCTCTTTACGTATAAAATCCAGCATTCTTGTGACATTACTATTTTTGAACTCAGTCATTTCTCTGAAAACAATCCATTGATCAAAGGGATTACATAGCTAACTTGGGAGCCTTTGTCTCTTTAGATTTAACAGTTTTATAAGATGCACATTCTGGTAAAGAATAGAAATTAATAATAAATAGCTAATACCTTTCTGAATCTGCTAACATTTTGTTTTGGAACAGAACAAGAAAGAACAGAATAGACTAATGAGGGACAGAGCCATCCTTTATATAATTTCAAACACTGTTTTTATCTTACAGAGAATTTTTCACCAGTTCTTTCCCTTTTCAAGTGCATTTAGAAAATACATGTCTATTTTTTAAGCTTTAGTACAATAGTTTATCCTGGAAGAAATGCTAGTAGCTCTACTGACTAGCATTTTTGCTAGTAGCTCTACTGTTAGACCTGATGGGCTGTTTCAAAGTAGACTACAGCAAGAGACGACACTCATATTTAAACCAGAAATAGGAATTATTCTGCTTTAAACTGTGCTTTATCTATCCACATACTTCTCTTACTATTGCCATTATACCAAGAACATTTGAATTTTGACTCCCTGCATCTGGTTCTGAAAGAATTTTACAGCATTATATTTGGTGCAAGTGGATCACTCTTTTATAACACATTATCTTATTCCAGAGCATGGAGTGAATTTTGGCAAAGGGTACCCTGTCATCTCTGATATTGCAACTGATCATAAGCCCTGAGAGGTGCGTACAGTAGTGTTTGATCAGTTAGGCATTTGACATTCTCTTCTAAATGTTATCTCTTCTGCTCCCTCAAATTCTGGAAGTGTATCGCTGCAAAAGAGATCATCTGTGCCATCCTCTTGTCTCAAGACAGAATCAACAGTACTTTAATTCATCTAGAAGCTATTTCATCTTGTCTTTCTTTCCTTAAAGATCTCTAATGATGCAGACTACATTACCTGTTCCAGAGCTTCACTCTCCTTGTCCCAAACTGATTTCAAGTACAGAAGTAGAGGGTTTTTGAAAGTCAGAATACTGATATGGTGCTGTAAAGCTGGATCCATTCATTCCTCTAGTAAAAGGAACTATTTGTTTGACATTACAGTTCCAAAAATATAACTGCCTGCATTAGAATTCCTATTCTTTAATTCTTTTTTTAAATGCTGCTCTGTGAAATAATTTGTGACTATGTTGATTTTGAGTAATTTATTATCACTTGCACCACCTTCCCTTTCTCTCTTAATATTCTCAATTGATTTTTCTCCTTTGGTAAGAGGACACCAGAACTGCCTTTGAAAGAAAGTGCTGAAAGACTCAGCGGTCTTTGCAATCTTTTATTTTTCCCCTCCTGTTTCAGGGGAAGAACCATACTCCATACCTGTATCTTCCTGGCAAGAATTTTTTTTGTTGTTGTTTACTTGAAGTTCCAAGGGGGAGAAACTCAATTTTCTTCTCCTCCCAATAGAAAAAAAAGCTATTATATGGAGGTAAAAGTAATGCAATTTCCTGCAGCAGCACAGTGAAAGGAAGATGGATATATAAAAGAAGTAGAAAAAAACCCAAGAGTAAAAGAAAGCTTAATGTCTATTAACAATGGACTGAGGTAGCATCTTCATTTTATCTATACATCTAAGGAGTATTTTAAGGCAGAGATCAACTAATTACTCATAGCAACCATTTATATAGTAATAACTCTGTGTGTGGTGCCGTACAAATAACTGTGCAAATATAAATAACACTATTCCTGCCCTAAGGTTTTTACAATCATGTAACACGTGACAGACACATAACTTAATACGGATAGAATACCCATAGTATGGGTAGAATTTTAAACTATATGTTCAAGGGCTTCGTTTTGTTTGCAGTCACAGAAGAAGAAAGGATTGGTGCTGCAAAATGAGGAGTAGTGCTTTAGAAAGCAACAAGTACTTTGCCTCAGAGGAGAAAACAACACAATCCTGTTGTCTCCTAGCCCAAACCTGTTTTATCCCAAGTCTAACTTGGGCTTATGATTTGCAATTTTCTCCTTTGTCCTTTCACCTCTATAGCTGTTTCTGGAATGCACTTCCCATTTCTAAAAAGACTGCAGTTATTTCTCATTTCTCCCTCTCAGTCTATCTGTTTCCAGATTCCCTTTCAACATTGTCTCTACAGCAGCATGTCTGATGAACACCCTACTTCTTTCTGTTTTCTGACTTGGGTAAGACTGTATTGGGATATAGGAGTCTTAGACTAATTAAATGGCAAATACACCACTCTGCTCCATGCCAAAGCTCAGCTAGCCTTGCTTCTCTGATGCCCAGCCCCCCCCTCCATTTCAAGTGCAGCCTGGATAAAACAGCTCTTAATCTCCCTTCAGATCTTACTTAAGACTGCTTCTACCCTTCCCATTTAACCTTTCGAAAGCACAGCCTTTCCTAGCCATCCACACAGCTAGAATCACACTGTTAATTGCAAAAACCTTACAGTACTTGTACCTAGCCAGAATGCTGTTACCAAGATAATATTTCCTTTCCATTGCCTTGGCCATGTGATGGCTGGTTTTGCCTATCTCTGCTGGTTTCCCTCTTCTATTGGATGAAACACAATCTTTGTCCTCACGTCTGTGGTATATTTTCTTCCTCTTTCACTCACTACCATGAGGGCCGCTCCATCTTCCCCTGATACATAAGCCAAGCCTGCAACTCACACTCTTTACATTTACAAAAATGTACGCCTGTGCTTTCTGCAGTGCCCCTCAGACTTTGATACACCCTCCATCAGCACCCATAGAGCTACCTCTTCTTCTTTCAAACCCAAATCTCCATCTTCCCCTTCCAATATATCTATAAATTTGGTTGTTGATGGCATGCTGAGACCAATGTATACCACGCTGAATAAATACTCTCTGCTTGCTTAAGCATGTTGTCTGTCTCCATTCATCTCCTCTCTCTGCTTTTTTTCCAGTTGCGTCCTCATTGCAACACGACTGTTAAAACAGTAGCAGAAACACTTACAAAAAAGATACAAGATTTTGAAAACACTTAAATATGTTCCCTGCAAATCTAAATAAAATTGTGTGGAAAAATATATTTAAAAATACAAGCATCCTATGAACAATGTCTATATCTAATCTAGACACGAAGTGACAAAATAACGAGCATTTAGTCCTGCTTTAAGGTGAAATCACTGTACGAATACAGAACTCTTACACTGACTTCCAAAACACTATTATAGTGGTTAACAATTATAGTCAACAAATATCTAAATAATGGTTCCACATTTTTGTGACCCAGCCTGTAAGTCACTAAAGCTAAGTTAGCTAGACTAATTAAATGAAGCTATAATAAATTTACTGTACTATTACAAGTACCATTACTACTATCATAGAGTTAAGACTCCCACCTCCCAAGAAAATATATGCCCATTTACACTTCCCACAGGTAATGAATCATGAACTTTTCAATTATTGTGGGGCTTATACCTGTGAGTTGTAAAAGAACCAGCCCAAAATACTAGATTCAGACCTGGAAAAATTATTATCTGAATCTGAACTTTGGATTTAGTGTTCATCTCTGATGAACGGAAAAATGGAAACTAAATTCATTTTTGTCCTGAATTCACACACTGTATAGTTTGAATAGTTGTAGTGTGAACTCTCCCTTCAGAGAAAATATACTATAAAATGTACATTGCTACTAACCTCTGCTGCAATCTTGTGGTAACAAAAGTATATTTTATGTTTCGAGTTAGATTGGATTCCAGCTTTCCAAAAGTGGAAGGAAAAGGCAGTAATCTACTTTTCTACTCAGTTTTCAAGGTCTGATAAAAAAGTTGTAACAGGACTGTGACTAGGCTAAAATAAACATAGATAGCAAGGCATTGTTAGAAAAAAATCAAATATGCCTTTTGTAAGTTTGTCGGGAAAATATCACTTGTGATAAAATGTCTCCTTCTTTTGGGGCAGAGGATGCTTGGAGACAGGGACTGGAAGACAGCCTTTAGTGATTCAGGCTGGAGACACTTGACAATGGAGTGCGCCTGAGGATTAGCCAGGCGGCACGGGAGCTATTGCATGGGGAACATCTGCACTGAGCTGCTGCTCGGATGTGCTCTTATGAAGACTTGGCCCAAATGTAAGAATTTTATCTTTTGCAATCGAAAACATTCTTTGTCTTGTGGAAGGAAAGTTGGGAAAGGGCACAATCCCTCTCTGTGCACCGCAGCAGTGGATGCTCTGTCTGGCAGTGCCACAGAGCATGGAGGTGCCACGCTCCTGCCCAGGCACCCCAGGCACTTCAGCACCGCCTCACTGAAAGCCCAGCGGTGCTCTGGGCTGGGAATGAGAACTATGCTGATTTGCTGTCATAAATACTACATTAAACTCAAAAAAATCTGTTTTTTTCCTGAGGTGCAGGCTATCATTTTGATACGTGTAAGAGATTCTAATGATACAGACAGAGGCAATCTCTGCAGATTTATCAGGGCTTCCCATTAACCTTTTCATCACCTCTGTCTCCTGAGCAAGGCTTCTCAAGACAGCAGCTAAGAAACGAAATGCTGCCAGCATAACCGCATGAAAGCTACCCTGCCAGGGATCGGCATGGGATACCAATGATCAATGTTGCAGCTTAAAAGACTTGCTTTCTCTGCAGGGAAATGCAGCTGGGGTCCTTCAGGAAAAAATGTTGCAGAGTTTCCAATTCTCTGTATGGATTTTTCTCAGCTGATGCACTGTCTGAATCATTTTCACTTGGTACTTTCTGCTGCTTTTGAAAACCTCTACTGACATGTAGTGATGGTCCAGAGGAGAGCACTGAATTGGACCAACTATTATCATTTTCCTATTGAAGAACATGACCAAATGCCTTCTTTTGTATTTTTCCATCTTTTATTTGGAGCAACAAAAATAACTGAATCTAGCTAAACTATAAAACAAAACTATAACTAAAAATAATTTGTTTTCATAAATTTAGCTGCACTTTGGGCAGATGAATTTTGACCTTGCTAATTTTTATTATTTTTTTTTTA
>VZTV01037356.1:0-13324 GCA_013400875.1 Anhinga rufa
TAAAACCATTGACCTTTGTCCTGTCGCCCTACTAAAAAGTCCATTCCCACCTTTCCTATAGTCCCCCTTTAAGTACTGGAAGGCTGCAATAAGGTCTCCCCACAGCCTTCTCTTCTCCAGGCTGAACAACCCCAACTCTCTCAGCNCAACCCCAACTCTCTCAGCCTGTCTTCATAGAGAGGTGCTCCAGCCCCCTGATCATCTTCGTGGCCTCCTCTGGACCCGCTCCAACAGGTCCATGTCTTTCTTGTCAGAAAAGTCTCTGAGGACTCCAGAGCTGAACGGAGTACTCCAGGTGGGCTATCACCAGAGTGGAGTAGAGGGGCAGAATGACTTCCCCTGACCTTCTGGCATAAGAAGTAAGGAGAGAGTTTTATGTGCCTCTTAAAGACAATACAGAGCAGCCTTGCCTCAGCATAAGGGATGCTAGTCACTTAAGTGTGTCTCTGGAGGTCAGACATGAGACCCAGGGCTGCTCATTAGCTACTGCCACTTCCTTGGGATGCCAAACCCTGAAGAGCTGTGTCAACTCCTTGCAAAGAGGCCTCTTGACTGAGGAATTCAGCTACTCTCTTCAGATAGACGGCATTCAAAGCCACAGCTAAAAATTGCCTTCCTGAGGTCTGATTAAAATCCTGAGATAAATCTATCACCACTGTTATGAAGTCAACAGTGTTTTTTTATTTATTTATTGACTTTAGTAAGACTAGCTGGTGTCCGCAGTTGTCTCTTTACAAAATCAGAGGCCACAATAGACTGTGCTGGATAGGATTCAGTTTGGGATTAAGGCCTTCAAATTTAAATGCCTGTCTGGACATACCCATGCGTGTGTCATGGTGTCTATGCTGCCCTAACTAAAGCAAGGTCTGGTCACACAGTGCAGAAGCCTGGAAACAGAGATTTTGCATGCCCTTACCCTTGGGCTGAGGGAAATTTAAATTTCAACCTTACCTCTGAGGTTCACAGTTTCTAACTTAAAAAACAGAATAATTCACTGTAGCCTTATGCTATTAAACCCCTCAGGTATTAACAGCATCGATAACCCCGATCTACACAAAGGATTGGTATAGCATGCATTTAACAATACTGTTAATGAGTGTTTGAATTTAGCGTGATTGTTCTGAAAGTGAATGAGCACCAGATGTATGATTGCTCTACTACAAGAGATTTTTATGTTAAATTAGAAATTACTGTACAGCTTGATGCAGAAAATGCCATTCTCTAAGAATGATATTGTACTGAGAGAAAGTGGCATGAAATCATCTTCTTTCTCTTAGAGAATGAGTCCTTTGGGTGTACTAGACAACACCCTTGAACTGAATATTCTGGATTTTAATCCATCTATGTGACATTGATTAAAAATGTAAATAAATAAACCACACTATTTGAAAATAAAATAATGCTACTGCAGATCTGCTCATTTTGGAGTGCTGGTCAACATTTTTTGGTCACCATTTTATGCAAAGAGCTTAAATATCTTCAGGGTAGCATACTCAATGTTATAAAATTATTAATAATATGTTCATTGTTTCTTTCAGTCAGCCATTGATACATCTTGTTACTAAGATGGGTTAATATTAATAAAATAGAGCACTTCCAACTAAGTGAGGTACATAGAGTTCTGTGCACCTGTTCTTATACAGCTTAAGTGATAAAAAATCGTCACCTTCATTGGATCACCTAAATGTAATTGTATGAGATTATGAGACATGACATTATGAACTGCAACAAAGATGCAAACATTTTCTGCAAAAACCTTCATCTAGTTAAAATCAATTTACATACTTTTAAAATCTACAGCTGTTGTGGCATATTAGTTGGCTGTCACAACATGAGCTTTATTTCCTTGCTATTAGTGAGAACCAACACTCTCTTACATAATTTAAATTAGTTACTCAGAGAGAGAATGACTTGCTTTTCCCTTCCATTCATTTTCACTCTAGGCTGTGCATTTACATTGACATGGCTTTTGAGATGGTAAAATGAAACAGAAAATATTTTTTCCTTAATGGAAAAAAACCTGGAAAATGTTTTTGATGTTTCTGCTAAATTTGCTCCAAGGTAAATAATACTAGGTTTTGATCATTGTAAATAAAGGCATATTTTTTTCATTCATACTTGGAAGTTTTCCTGATGAAAAATAGTTTCTGAAGAAAGAATAAGCTTTCTGGAAAAAATTAATTTTTAAATTGCTATTAGCCTAGGGCAAAGTTTAAAGAAATTAGCAGGACTTCTAAAACTACATCACTCTCTTTGAGACGAATTAGAGATATTTTTTGTTTATTCTCAACTAATGATGGCCATGAAGAAAACAGTGAAGTAAAATAGAAATTGCTTTCCATGTGAATTCTGCAGTGGTCTTTCATCTGCAAAACATTCTAGTCTTTTGCAGTACAATTCAAACAACATTCCGGGGTGATTTAAGGAAGTCAGAAAACATCATGATGACATCACTTCACTCAACACAGAGAATTTTGTTTTGAGTTTAGAATAAAATTTCAAAAGAAGTCTTAGTAATAAAAATATGTCTGGGGTTCCTTTCAGTTTCTTCTTATTCCTGTAGAGACAAATAGGTATGGAGGAGAGACTTTCATATACAATTTTTCTTTTGTCAGCATAGTTGTTAAACATACTCTGTAATTGCTGATCTGATCTGTTATACTTACATGCACCCATTGGAATGGATCTTTATTTCTCATAGAAAATATACATGCATACCTGTGGGATGTACTCAAGAACTCTCAGGGTTTTTGTTTTCTTTGACAGGTCTGGAATCTATGACTTCAGCTATAATACGGTGCATTTGCTAGCAGTCACTGAGGTGCCATAATTCAATTTCATTTTTAGTCACTTTTTGGAGCTGACCTGTACTTTTCAGTTAAGAACTAATTTTAATCAAATTTGTTTTTCACTTTGCAGAAACATTTCTAATATTACCTAGCTTGACTGCACTTTAATTCCATTATGTCACATTCCCAATTTTTATATTAGCTCCTCTGTACAGCTGTAGACAATAAAGTACCAAAAGAACTATACTCCAGAGTGCAGTTTCATTTAACATCTTTTTATTTGCAGTAAAATATGCAATATTTAGGAAATTCAAATAATCTGTTAAACTGTACTGAGTTTTCACCATTTCAAAGACCGTCTGGGAGATAACTGTGTATTTTCCTTGGAATAAAATGTTGAGCAAGAAGACTTCATATTTTTATATGGGTGCACAAAAGCATAAGGAGATTATTTTGAAAAGAATCAGAAAGTAGGTAACATGTTCTTCTGAAAAGCCTGCACATGTATTTCAGAAGTTGGAAAATATTAGAATATTCAGTAAGGAATGTTCAGCATCTAGTGTGTCTCAAGATACTAGATACAAGGAGGCGCCACACAGATAGTTAGATGCAATGGCATTTCAGTTCTAGAAGCCAGGATTACAACTTTGCTTAGGCCCAAAGACAGCTCTTCGTTATGCCTTTGATGGCAGCTTAACAGTCATACTGGCAGACCATTTACATGTGATGGTGAGAAATAGATTTGGCATGTGGAACATCAGTAGTTAAGTGAAGCACCATGTGTAAATCAAGGACTAATGATAACTGCTTAATGTTCGTTGGCTTTTAAAACACTGACTGACCTGGATTGTCTCTGGGGTTTTTTTAATGTCATAATGAAGTTCTTCATAGACTTTGACTGGAGCTACTCTGCCATCACAATTGCATCATCACACAGGCTACGCTTGGACTGAGTCACAGTGCTACAGTGATATCATATTGCGACGGTATATTCTCATGTTCACTTTAGTTTAGCATGAGATCATTGCTCTAGCATAAAAATGAGTTTAAACTAAATAAAATATTCCATTAGTATATACCAGTAGGGAAGTTGTGTGTTATAAATCCTAAGTAAATAAATTTTAAACCCTTTATCAACTTGTCTATCTTAAAAGTTAGTCAGAAGTACTTACTGAAATATGATCCGTTAGCGAAAACACTGTATTTTAAAAAAACAGTATGCATTCTTGAGAATTTTGCCAAAACATTATTTTTGTGCTAGATGAGATATTACCAAAAGGTTATAAATAAAGCATTTGCTCAGCATTGCTGCCACAGAGAACAGAATCACCAAAATGCCCACAGATACTTCAGTAGCCCAATCCCTTCTTAAAAATTTTTGATCAGGAAGTGGGTCATGCCTGGGGCACATACTGAAATAATGTGTATAATGCAGAAGGGATAATTTATAATCTTTCAAATTACATTTTAAAATGCTTTTATTTTGGAATCCCAGAATCCCCTTTTACTCAATATCTCATGGCTTTGCTCTTGACATGTTGCAAAAGTGGGCCAGAACCCAAATGTTGGATCCAAACATGTGGAAATTTTGGATCCAGAACTACTGCATAGTTAGAAATAGGCCCTTTTCTCCCTCATACACTGAAATGAAGCAGCTGTGAAGAAACCCTGAGCTTTGAGCAATAGAGATGCTTGTGATTTAATTGAACTGGAATCTGTATCTAGTCTGTATTTAAATTCTAATAGTGATCTAATGTAAATCCACATCCACATATGGCCATTTTTTTAAACTCTTAAGTTGATGCCACTGTAAAATGTATGGCATATTTTCAATCTTCTGTTTGAAACTTATTATCTTAGCATGCAATGATACTTCACAATGTCATGTATACTTGATAGCAATGTCTAATTAAAGCTGTGAAACAAAAGTAGCAATGAATTTTCATTTTGAAAATTGAGGTCTTTCAAGTCCT
This sequence comes from Anhinga rufa, assembly GCA_013400875.1. Classification (NCBI taxonomy): domain Eukaryota; kingdom Metazoa; phylum Chordata; class Aves; order Suliformes; family Anhingidae; genus Anhinga; species Anhinga rufa. The sequence goes on from VZTV01037356.1 coordinate 4,763, forward strand.
TTTCGTGTTGATGTCATTTTGACATTATCATAAGAATTTATGACTGTTACCATATAGAAGCAGCTAGTCAAACTCCTAGTACTTCATGTGGTTTAATGAATATTTGCTTGCATAGGACTAACTGTTTAGTGTATACATTTTCATCTTATACGGAGGATTTGTGATCTGATTGCAAACAATTCTGCCAGTTTTAGTAAGAATTTTATGCACTGTATGCATAGCATAAAGCTCTCCTGCCCTTGTAATTAAAGCTTATTTAGCTGTCTAGTTTCATTATCCGAAGGTTTGACATTCTGGACATCTACCACAATACTTCAGGTTTTGTAATATTTTTTAAAGGTTTTAGGTTGGCAGACATTATCCTATTTCCAAAATAATTTTCAGTGTGAAATTGAGCAAATAGATTGTAAACAATGTATTGGTGCTAGACCAGAGATCAGCTAAGGAAGCTGTAGTTTGAGCTGGAGATCTCTTTTAAGATTTAAATTTGAAACAGGGATAGATATGGATTCTCACGAAATATGACAAACATGCTGTGCTGTTTATGAGCACAGCATTTGCTTTGCTTCTTAGAGTATAATAGCAAAAAGGAAATTATCTTTTTCTATAATGTGAAGAATTCCCTCTTGAAGTCTAGAGGTGTTGTTCTTTTGGGGGAAAACAAAAAAAATCCTTCTGTAAGAAGATCTGCAAAAAGTAAGAAAGTTGTCTCTGTAATTTTTCTTTTTGCTGTTTACAATTTTTTTTTCTGATATGAATGGCAGTTTCAAATGAGTGAAGCTTACCTTTCTGCCTTGCTGTTCTATTTCAGATGCCAACATGCAATCAAGACATGAAATTTATTTGCTTTCCAAGTCAGAAACCTGTGAAACCTGAATCAAATTCTTCAGAAGTGTCATCCTGAGTAAATATTCACAAAGTACTCTTGAAGACACCATAGTCCCTCTTTCAGGAGTTTCACCACTAAGAGAAGGTAGATTTTGAAAAGTGTGCTCATGGTCATACCAACTCTTCATATTCCTTGGAATTAAGTTCTACTCTTCTCATATTTTAAGGTGTTGATTTTTTTTAAAAAAATAATGCAAATCAATGAGAAAGGGGGTTCTCTTTTTGCAGGAGATAGTTCTGTTTGTCAGAGTACCCATCAACAAATTAAAAGAACGGAAAATGTCAGATAATTATTTTTTATGAAGTATGCAGGAACATATGCATCAGGCCTGGCTACTTCTTAATGAATACTGGTAAAAATGTAATTTAAATGGTACTCTAATTTTTGCTCTCCTTAGCAATTTATGATGAAATATATTTATAATTTATGAAGTGAATACAACATTCACTAAAAGGAATTTCCAGTCTGACATTGATAAAAAGCTTGTAGGAGTTGGACTGTTGTTTTTTTTTCCGCTTTTTTACTTGATTAAATTGTAAAGTAATCATAGAATCATATAATCATAGAATGGTTTAGGTTGGAAGGGACCTTTAGAGGTCATCTAGTCCAACCCCCCTGCAGTGAGCAGGGACATCTGCAACTAGACCAGGTTGCTCAGAGCCCCGTCCAACCTGACCTTGAATGTTTCTAGGGATGGGGCATCTACCACCTCTCTGGGCAGCCCGTTCCAGTGTTGCACCACCCTCATTGTAAAAAATTTCTTCCTTACATCCAGTCTAAAGCTACCCTCCTTTAGTTTAAAACCATTACCCCTTGTCCTGTCACAACAGGCCTTGCTAAAGAGATCGTTCCCATCTTTCCTATAGTCCCCCTTTAAGTACTGGAAGGCCGCAATAAGGTCTTCCCGCAGTCTTCTCTTCTCCAGGCTGAACAACCCCAACTCTCTCAGCCTGTCTTCATAGGAGAGGTGCTCCAGCCCCCTGATCATCTTCGTGGCCCTCCTCTGGACCCNTGCAGGACCTTGCACTTGGCCTTGTTGAACCTCATGAGGTTCTCACAGGCCCACCTCTCCAGCTTGCCCAGGTCTCTCTGGATGACATCCCATCCATCCCTCTGGTGTGTCAACAAAACACTCTCAGCTTGGTGTCATCTGCAAACTTGCTGAGGGTGCACTCGATCCCACTGTCTATGTTGTTGATGAAGATATTAAATAGTACCGGTACCAGTAATGGAGTGATGTGAGGTCAGAGATGTAGGAAAAGATCTGTGTTCATTGCATCCATTAAAATAATCAGTGCACAGAAACAGTGGCTGACGTTCTAACCACAAGCTCACAGCTTATACAGAAGCAGTAGTAAAGACACCAAGTCTATGTAGACTGTACAAGGTAACAACACATCTGAAAAGATTTTAAAACATGAACTTCACCACCAGCAGTAATTTAGTGCCTGAATGTAAGACAAATTTGTTTGCAAAAGAGAGAAGAAAACAGATCTTCAGCATTTTCCTGCACTTTGATGAAAACGCAGCTTTTTTTAGGAGTCTGGGATTTCTAATGCAGACTACATGCATTTCCTGGCTGGATAGAAATGAACCCAGCATAGATAGCTTCAGTCTTTCACTAATGTAAAATATTACTAAACACATCCAAAAAGCAAATAAACAAAATTTAGTGTGGTCCTCAGGGCAAAATTGGATTCATAGCGATGAGATTATGAAAAATGCCTTTGTTTTTGCATGCTCTCCCTTGGTTAACTGCACCATTTGGCTCCCATAGCTGGTCTCAAAATGCCTAATATACGGGAATTGCTTTCTGTTTAGTCACTGCTATACCATAGCTGGCAAAAGAGAACCAAACTGCAACAGAGAGGCAATCAACTTAACACTGATCCATTGTTCAAACTATAATGCTTTATTATTGCCAGACCATGTTAGAAATTTGTCTATATTTTATTAGCACAATTGCATATGTTGTGTTATCTGTTGAAATATGAATCACAGAATTTAGATGGGGTGTATTAATAGCCCATTCCACAACCAGTGTAGAACTGTTTCACAAACAATTTTAAATAGGTCTTTAATTTGGTCTTTAATCTGTTGAAAAATGCTATAGAATAGTCATACCTGGCAAGAACTGGTAGGCATTTGCAGGATCAAAATGCATCTATGTTCCTCCTTGCAACACCAGCTCTAGCTTCTTGCTTGCTGTGTCTGAGAGGTCTGGGTTTTGGTTTTGCTGTATCTCTCATTAGAACACAGTATTTTTTCAGATACATGATGTAATGAGGGCCAGCTGCTTGTTAAAATCCATCATGTAATAATAAGGTGATAATTTCACCTAGCCTTTAACCTACAGAATTTACTTCTTGTACACTGGCTCACTTTACTTAACTAATTGCCAAAGAACTTGATGTGTATCTAGTCTTCTCAAGACACATCCTGGACTGGTTGTGCTATGGTGTGCTGGCATGTATAGGAAAGAAGTGAACTAAGATTCTGTTTGCAAGATATATGGCTGCTACTGCTAATCATTCATTTGTTATTAGCACCAGATTCACCCACAGATTTAATCACAAAACCATTTTCATCACATTACATTACAACAAGCATTTATGAAATGTACCAAGATACAGTAGGCATAGATGGTAGAAAAAGCCATTGACTTACTGGAGTGAATTCAGCAGAGGGCCACCAGGATGGCTGGGGGCTGGAGCACTTGATGTAGGAAATGCTGCCAAGAGACCTGTTTTTTCAGTCTGAGGAAGGGAAGGCCAAGGGAGGATCTTATTGCTGCCTTCAGTTACCTAATGTCTGGTTATAAGGAAGATGAAGCCATACTCTTTTTGGAGCCGCACAGTGGAAGGACAAGAGGCAATGGACAAAAGCTGCAAGAACAGAAATTCCAATTAGCCATTAAGTTTTTGTTTGGATTTGTTTTTTTGTTTGTTTGTGTTTGGTTTTTTTTTTATAATGAGAGTCATCAAACACTGGAGCAGGCTGCACAGAGACTGTGCAATTTCCATCCTTGGAAACAGCAAAAACTTGACTGGAGACAGCCCTGGGAAACCTGGTCTAACTTTGAAGCTGGCCTTGCTTTGGGCTGGGGGTTGGACCAAAGGTCCCTCTCCTACTTAAATTATTCTGTGATTCTATGAAAATCAATATATGGATTTTAAGCAAGATGGAAAGCTGATTTTGAGCAAAATTATTTTGTTGTTTTCACTGTTATGCTTATAATAGAATAGACAAAGTGGAGGTCTTTGTTTATACTTGCCATGTAAATTTTCAGGACCGTGGGCTGGTATCCAAACTGAAAGGAAAAAATTATTCAGCAACAAGTCTGAACCTTTGGCAACTGCTCTATAATCCATTTGTTGGCTGTTTGTTTTCCTATAGATGTAGATTAGTTTGCCTGAGCCAAAGATCTTAGAAATGAATGTGTAAATATATGTTTTAACCTGGTTGCCAGTAAAAGAAGCAAAGTAAAATGAAATCAATGCATCAGGGAGAGATTCATTGATGTGAGTGGCCTCATCTTCAAAACAGCCAGGAAACAGCAGAAATAACCCTAATGTGTTTTAATAGAGCAAAAGAGGTATAAATTGTGGTCCATTTCTCTCTGTTAGATCTGATTTTTCTGTGATATTTTTTCACAGGCTTACTCCAGCACTTTTCTTGTGAACATACAATATAGCAGATGAACCTGAAATGAGACCTGGAGATAGCACAGTCTACCTTCCTGTATGCTTTTACTACTTTTCACCTACTTCCCTTTTATGCTTCTGTGTGTAGAAACTAACAGCAGGAAAACGTTGTTTTCCCAGGAAAATACTTGATGTTGATCAAGAAAGAAAACATCAGCCTCACCAGCTGAATACCTATTAATGTTATCTCTGCATCTTTTATGTCTTTTCAAGTACTCTGGAGAATTAAGCCTGTCAGACACAGATGGAAGCCGCTTGGCAAAATAATTGTGGGGAGATACTAACAGCTGGAGAGTTCAGAAGTGCAAACAGCTTTGGAAGGGTGTAGTAGACACCTGGCTCTGTCTGAAGTCAGGGGGTCAAGGTCTCTCCTCTTTTACATTGGTATGTGTTGTTCAAGTGCTTGGAGTGGAGGGAATGTGCATGCATTAATCCTTCCTCCGCTTTTTAAAGAACAACAGACCATCACCTCCCTGTGCATGCAACTTCTGAATACCACACATGAAGAAACTGGGCAACTAGTCAGCATGGGATTGTTTTTCTCAGTGTAAAAGATGCTGGATCTTATAATAAATTTATCTTTATGGATATATGAGGATTCACAAATTAAAGGAAGACAGAAGGGGAAATTCACTTGTCTGTTCAGACACATATTAAGGTTAACACTAAACCAGAGAGGGAGGAAATTTGAGGCTGAAGCACAGGCACAGCAATCAAAATGCAACCTGAGAACATGGCTGTAGATGCTCTGTGCTCATGGGTCAGCTGGGGAGGTGACAGGAGCATCCTAGAGGCATCTGGGGCTTCTGAGGTGGGAAGACTGGAAGAAACTAGCCCTGCCTGCCACTTCCACATGCATTTCAGTAGGGTGGAAGATCCACCTCCTTTTCCTTTGACTCTTGATGACTCACTCAATAACAAAGGCTCCTGAGGTCTCTACAGCATTCTCCTCCTCTCATCCTTGGGGGGATGATCACTGCAGAGACTTGGACACTGACAGTCTTCCTTTGGCTTCTGTATGGCAAAATAATACTCAAGTGATTTGGAGAAAGGTTATGTCAAAGGTACTCAGGAAAGAGTGGCTTTTGCTTGGACACTGTCAAAACACAAACCTTTGGTGACCTTGATCATTTTTTCAGCAGCACAAACTGGGTCTATAGCTCTCAAAAAAAACCCTGGAAATACTTCCAGCGCTGGATGGAAAAGCTCAAGGTTAAAGAACCTTTCACATCTGCTCCCTGTCACCAGCTTAAATTTAACCTATGACAGTAATGAGTGAAAGTCCATGTGCTGTTTGGCCTGTGTAAAGACTTTGTAGTCATTTGTGTACAACACAAATGGCGTTAATTGGCAGCTGTGTCAACAGCCTCTTTGAAGGAATTGGGAGTTCATTAGGCACATGTACAGAGCTGGTCTTTCCCTGGTGAAAAAATACCCCTTTCATATGAGGCACTTAAGATGGAGTAGCATGGGGAAACTTGCCAAGGCACTGCCTGGTTTCTAGCCACGACAGTAGTCGCATTGCTAAGGGCCCCTCTCATTTGGTGGCAGTCCTGCGGTTCTCCTGCCTCCGATGCACAGAGGAGTGACAAGAAGTTGGGGCTGTGCTCCCTCGTCCGGGGCAGGCACTTGCAGAACTGAGCTCTGCTTTCACCTATATCTGGGCAAAAGCAAAACTGTCTGCCTGAAACCAAGAGAAAAAAACCTCTAAATCCTTTAAAGCTGTTACTGTAAGGCACCTTCTCTTTCCCTGTCCTGGTTTCTGACACCTTTTTATTGTTGCAAGCTTACTTTGTGAAATCAGACTGAAGTCCCTGAAAAAGCCCTCATGTAATATACATGAACTAATTTCAGTGAACAGTTCTGTACACAAAGTTTCTCCCTGTCTCCTTTTTTTATTAGAGGCACTTGCCCATGGGCTCTTCATTAAACATTTGCATATAAAAATGCACTGGTGAGAGGCATCTCTTTATCTCTTTGTTTCCCCCTTCTAGATCCTTTCCTTCACAAACGCCTTTTTTCAGTCATTCATTGTAAAAGTACCTACACTCTTTCTGTGCTACGTAGAGGTTCCTTTCCAGAACTGGAGCTTACTGAAAAGTGTGTTTATTGAAAGTTTTGGTGTACTGAAGCTGAGTATGTCAGCTCTGTTTCCCATCCCCCCTCACTGATGACTATAGAGAGTTATTCTAGAAAATCACTCAGTACCCCTGTAAGAGATTTAAGTCTTATGTAGACTTTTTTAAAAAAATGATTGGTGATTCCACCTGTATTCATGAATCACCACATTCCTAAGTTGTTTGTGGAATACCATCATCAAAGGCTTTGCTAAGGGAAAAGGAAGGCAATAGCTGTACTGAAAGACACGATGATGGACAACTCTTAGCATAACAGCAGGAGGGTTCTGCATAAATTGAGGAATTTTTCCATCTCATTCTGTTGCATTTCTAGGGGTTCTCAAGACAATTGCTTTCATTTCTGTGCCTATGTCCTGGCCCAGATATATTTCCTTGCTGTACCCTCTCTGCCACTCCAGCAGGTGGAAATGGGTTACTGTGAGCCATACGAGATGAATGGGATTGCTGCATGAGAGAGTCCTAGTGTACCAAAGAGCCAGGTCACAGACAGCAGAAGTGTGCTTAAAATCAGCACAATTACCTGCAGATGCAAGGAAGGAGATAAAGGTCAAAGGTCGTAGTTTTTTATTTAGCATGGGTACATTGTATGGCATAATAGTGAAATCTCTTTTGTTGTATGCTTTGTGTCTCCAAATGAATAATATCTATTATTGTTCTAGCATTGTACATCAGATACAGTCTGAAAACCTAAAATCTTTGCCTTGTATTTTTTTAAAAACTCCTACTTTCCCTTCCACCCTGTTGCAGTGGATGGTGGTTCTAGTATTAATGTCTGACCTGATAATCTATATCAGATTTGGCCCTGGTGCTGGGGGTTGTACTAGATGACCTCAACAAGTTCCTTCCAACCTAAATGATTCTGTGATCTATGGACAATAAGAGATTTGCCACTGTGAGAAATTAAGAACCATAAATTATTTGTCCCAGCTATGAAGCATCTTGCAGATTAGTGAAAGTGTGTCTCCGCTGCCTCATAAAAAAATGACTTTATTGCAGACACATAAAGGCAGGAGAAAAAGCTATCAAACCACTGTTTTAGTGTGGGATCGCTTTAGCAGTGTGATTTTCTGTACATTATATCTACAATTATATTTCAAATAAAAGGATAGTTTGATTCGTTTGCTTAAACCACAGCAATAATTCTTTTAACCTTCTCCATTAACAACAAATGAAAAAACAAAGCTGTGACACTGTGTAGTTCCCTGTCTGCTGGGATTTTCTTTGGTAAGTGGAAAATTCCACTGTAAAAATCAGACAAATTTAGTATTAACATTTTCTTTAAGCTTGTATGTTATTTTGATTCATATTTCCTTTAAGCAAACACTATTCTTGAGACTAACAGCCATAGGATCACAAATTGGACAGAATAGCACTGGCCCCTATATCTCAGCAACTGATCCAAAATTTGAATTCTAGGAGGAAAGCAAGTAACTTTTTAATAAGGATTCACTGTAATCTGCTAAGAGCAAAATATCTTGGTTTCCTGGGAGCTTGTACATGGGAACAAGCTAGGTCTAAGGAAGTCCAAATGTTACACATTGGCCACTGGAATTAGTTTATGATTTTTTCTTTCTTTTCCCAATTCAAACCAAAATTTCAGCCAAGAACTTTAAGAGTGATGCATGTGTCTTAATTTCCCAATGTCTGGCTTCTTCTATCTTGAAGAATCTTGGTTTTAGAAAATGAATAGCACATTTTCTAACAATGAAAACCCTTATGCCTAAATAGCGATAAATGACCCAAATTAGAGCATTCAGAGTCACTAGTAATTTCAGAAAATCCTGAGAGTAAAGTATTGTTTTCTAATAACATTTTTCCCATGACCTACTAA
>VZTV01037365.1:0-21189 GCA_013400875.1 Anhinga rufa
AAAATTAGATTGGCTTTCAAATGATTTGTGCATGTCAAATCCATTATGGATGTTACTGATTTCCCTGCTTGCTTTTAAGTGATTTTGAATTGTTTATTTGACTGGATGTGTCTCTTGCACATGTGAGCATCACTGCCCATACAAGATGTGCTGGAGTTATGATTTCTGGGGGTCCACCAAGCACATTCCCAGGGTATAGGTCAGGAGAAGCAGCATACAGGACTGCTTTGGCAGGATGGGAAAAGTGGCTTGGACATGTAAACCCATCTCAAACTTGTACCTACCCTACTCAGGGTACTATGCAGGGTACTAAGCTTGTGCTCCTAGCAATTAATGTACTTTTTTTTCCCCCATCAGTGGGTCTAACTGCCATCTCAGCTTATTTCAGCTTCTGACTGGATACACAGGTGTAAATGATGCACAAATGATCAGAATCAGGCCCAGGATGCCTGGGATGGGAAGAACTGCCACAGTTCCCTTGTATTTTATGAAGTGCTGAGCCTGATACAACAACATTCCTCCTTCATTGCTCTGCACAACTAAGTGTCCCCTTTTTTTTTCTTTTTTATTCTCTTCTTGTTCATTAATGGTGTGAGCACTTGCTTTTAATATGTATAATATATATACGAGGAATATATAGGTGTATATTCCTCATAATTCCTACCATGCACAGTAACGTCATAAAGACTCACCAGAGTCATCTTTATTTTGTGCCAGGGAGTCTTTGTTCATCTACAGGTATTTGCCTGGAAAGCTCTCACAGTCATTTTGTAGAGTGTCTGTGTTTTTCCTCTGCACTTTCTCTCCCTAAGGTATCATCAGTTTCTGCCAAGCTTCAGGCTTCTTTATTTGCTTTTAAGTCCTGGGTAGAATCTGTAAGAGCCTGGAAAATTCAGTCTTGCTAAAGGGCTGATGTAGGGTTACTCTAAACAGTTTGCCCTTTCTGACAGAAGCACCCCACCATCCAAGGGTAAGCGTGAACGCGATGGCACTGCCTCGATGTGATTTCAGTTGTGCTGATGTCCACTCAAAATTTGAAGCACCTCTGTTGATTGCAAGGTGCTAAATGAAGCTGTATGTGTGCACATCTAGTTTTCTTCCCCATTCAAATTCATTCACTGTCCTAGCTGTAACTTCACACCCTATAACTTCACAGTTCACAGCCCTACCCCCAGGCTATTTTATTTGTTGCGTTTGTTCACATTTAGCACAATCCCTACACTCAGCTACACGTCAGGAGTGTGAAAACATTCAGGCACATACTCTTATTGATAGACACCCGGGGCCTGACTGCTCAGTCCTGCGACAGCCAAAGTCATCACACCAGTGGAAAGGAGGAGTGAAAAGCTGCCAGGAAGCTTCACAAGATGTTGCTGATGAGTCCAAGTTTCTCCTAAATGCAGCTTTGAAGGTGACTTTTTGCTCCCATGTTTCACTCAGTATAGTCCCTTTCCCTGGCCATGTGACACTGTTGTGGACGCAACACAGACCCCCATCCCCCCGGACTGACTGCTGCCCTGCTTGTCTCTGCTTACAAACAGCAAATGTTTAACTGCTACTTTGCAAGTACAAGCATTTCCATGAGTCATTGACATTTTCTCACTGCAAAGCATATGTAAAACCAGCCCTATGAATTACACAAAACAGGCCAGAATTTGATCACAAAACCTGATTAAAGGAGCTGCATGAAAGAAGGGCATTTATTGCACTGCAAACAGGAAAAGTAGCTTCCCATTCAGTCTTCATACTGAAGAGAGATTATTGTCTGTCATCTCTGCAGTCCCCTCCTTTTTTTGTCCAATAAAAAGGGCAATATAAACATATCCTAGAAATATTTATTATTTTTCAAGGGAATCAAAGTTTCCCTAGGCTTCAAGTCCAATCAGAATTATCTCCAAATCAGCAGTGAACAAGAGAATCATCAATGAAACAGAAGGGTGGTAAATTTAAAACTCTTATGATTTGCATTTATACAAAAGCACATGGAACTGAGCGCCAAAGAGAGTGAGTGCGCAAGATTCAGAGAAGAAACGGAGATTTGTGAGAACAGAAGCAGCTCTTCAGCAGCCAACCCTCCCCACAACCTTCAAAGAGATTCATTCAAGGGCACAAACCAGCTTCTCTCTAACAGGGAGCTGTGAGACTCCCTCCCCTGTGGCAGCTTATTCCATAATCATCTCTCAGGGTTTGCTACCCAGCTCCTGCTGATCAGGTCCTTCCCTGGGACCACAAGAGACCCTGGTCTTGGTGTGGGGTCCAGAGGAAGGACACTGTGATGCCCTGACATGAGCAGGGCTCTGGTTTTCCACACATGCTCCACGTGCCTCTTCCTCCCCAGCCCTGAGAGCTTGAAATGGGGAGTTACCCCCTGCAGAAATCCCGCTATATGCACTCCAGTGCGGATGGATGCTCTGATACAGAAGTCAGATTTTCTTTGTTGGCAGATCCTGGCATCTTCCTTTTTTCTACTAAGTGAAGCTGCCTCTTTCCCTTGGCAAGATCACAGAAACCCACCCCTTTGCCAAGTCGGGGCTCACCCCTGCAGTGGGTGGCAGGGCTAGCATCTTCGCTGTGTTCATTCTCACTGGTGCTGCATAGAGAGAGCTGAAAAGCACCACAGGGGGCCCAGCCACGCACTGCAAAGGCTTCAGCTGCACACTTGATAGAGTAAAGCTACTGCACGGAGGCAGTTCCTCCCAACAGCTTCAAATTAGGGTCAGGTTTATTTTACATCTCCTTCTCTTTCATTCCTGAGACTATGGTTGCTTTAGCAGAAAGATCTTTCTCATTGCCCTCTCACTAAGACATGAGGCTATTGAGATCCCCCGCCAGCTGCTTCTCCTCTGCAAGCTCTGTGCACCACTTTGTGAGCTGCCAGGGGAAGGTGGCAATTCTGGGGATGGGTTGCTCTAGCTTACGTCAGATGTGATAAGACACAACCAATCCAGGAGTGGCAAAAGGTTGGAAAATATGGGCTAGCTTCCTTCCCTTATGTTGTACACTTTATGTAAAGGTTTCTTGGACTCAGTTACAAGTTTGGGCACCGCTTTTAAAGGATTGCTGAGCATTCATTGACATCCTCCATGGACCGTATGAGGGGTAAAGCTTCAGTGCTTTCCCTATCTGTGATTTTTTTTTTTACATTTACACTAATAACTTAATCTATCTGCTGTATTTACAAGGCATCTATCACCTCAGTATCTAAGTGCTGCTACTAAATTACCCATTATACAAGGCAAGTACAGAGACAAATTGAGTACTGGATCCCCAACAAATAATCCACGACACATACTGAGATATTTCATGTTTTATTTCACCATGCACACTACTGGCAAGCATTAAAAGCTGTAATAAAGTGCAAGGGGAGAGGGAGCCAGGACCCTGCTGGGCAAGTTGATGGAGTGGGAGGGAGCTGCACCCTGGTTCCCATAAGCTGGCATCCCGGCTCCTCCAGCAGCCCCAACTCAAGCTCCCCCTATGGTGCTCCAGCACCCTGTCTGGTGGCTGCACATCTAATAAATTGCTGCATTCAGTGGGCTTGGGGGGAGGGATAGAAAAGATCTCACTGTTTAAAGTCACTTACTTATAAAAAAAAAGAAATAAAATCCCAAGGTTATATTTGTTTTGTCTTGTTCTTCAAGTTATATCACAGCAGAAAGTGTTTGCTTACATGTAAATGTATGTGTGCTTACACATGAAACTACCAGCTTTGCTTTGGCAGCACTAGCTAGAGCTTGCCTGGCCCCATTTTTTCAAATACTAAGGTAATAAATAGGTGGAAAATAGGAACTAATTCCAGAAAGTAATGCCAAATCCAGCTCCTCGGGAGGAAAACTGTGCCTCAGAAACAGACTCCAGCGTTTCTTCATAAGCTGTTGTCCCACTGGAGTGTGAGTGCCATAGACTCCAACAGGGGCAAGGTTTCAGCTGAATTGGGTTTTTTTCCCTAAATAATCTTGGCTGTCAGATGTAAGATTTTTCAAGAAGCCATTTCCAGGTGACTACGCCTAGTCCTGGGTCTGCTTCTAAGCTTTGCTTCGAAACTCCTTAGAGGCAGATTTTAATGGAAAAAATCTCAGCTGGATATCAGAATCACCACTAATTTGGTCACAGTTTCTGGGACTAGGTCAGATCTGTAGCCTGTCAAAAGGATGATGAAGAAACTGATGTACACAGGAGCTGCTCATCTGCAGCCAGGCCAGATTCAATGCCCCTTCAAGGCAATGTGCCTTACTCATGTTCAGTGGCCACTTATGTAGGATTTCTGTACACCACCTGCAGTTCAAATTATGAGAAATCCAGAATTTTGATAGCCTACTGTTAAAAGTGTGTAGGGGTTTTGTGGGGAAGGGGAATACATCATAGTTAAAGCAATAGGCCACTGCCCTGCTCAGTATACCCAGCAGAATAAAGCAGAAGGGCGGCTTGATTTTTATATCTTAAATAAATAAACCTTTCTGATCCTTCAGGCAGAGTCTAGAATTCTGCAATGTATTCTTGTGAGCTGTTGTTTTACTGTAAATATCCTTTGCTATATTAAATCATACATCACTACCCAGTGTAGCTAATTTTCCATTCACGTTGACACTTGTGGGCTATATCCTCATGCCCTGATGTCCCATAAAGCACCCAAGCAGCATCCCTCAGTCATGTCTCATTTGCATATGCCCAGATGCTCTGGGTGAGCATCTTAGTGAAAGAAAGGAAAATGAAATATTTACTTTTTGTTTTAACATGTCAGTAGTGAAAAGATATTGATGTGGTGAGGACGAGACATTAAAATCAAAATTATGTTGGAAATAAAAAGCAAGGCATAAATTAGCACTGTTTGCTTCATCTATGTTTTAAGAGAGTTAACATTACCCCAGTGCCATATAACATGCCAAAGATATTTGGGGAAATCTGTAGCACTGTATTTCAAGAAAACATTTGAGCCAAGATGACATTACTAAAGGCCACAGCAGAATTAATGAATGGCTACCAAAAAGCCTTTGCCAAGGGCTGACTGTGAAGATGCCATGTGAGAAAGTGGAGAGGAAAGGAGAAAAGCAGTTCCTGACAGTCTGTCAAGTCAAAAGGATAAGGACTAGCATGAGAGGAACTGTGATTCATGCTTCTCTTCTGGTGACATCCTTCAGCTACTCATTTTCTCTGTAACACACTCTCTTACTGTTTGCATTGTTTCCAGGGGATACGTGCCACCATCTTGCAGACCTTGCACTTGGGTTGACACAAAGATGCTCAAGCCTTTTGGTTGTCTGCATCCATCCTAAACCACAGACTGGAGTGGATTATTCACATTCTTGGTTAATCATTCAGTCCAATTGAACAAGGTTGTAGCACATAAGGTAGCAATAATACCAGAGGAATAAATGACACTGCCTATCTTCCAGCTATGCTTCTTTAACCATGGTCTAAATCATCTGCCACTAAGGGCATCATGCTTACTTAAGTCTCAGAAACATTGGGACAAAAAGGTGAAAGAAATCTCTTGTGTCATCAAATCCAGTTCTCTGCCATCTCAGGCAATCACATATATAACCCTGATCTGAAACACATCAAACACCAACGTGTAGGCAGCCTGATTTCTGTCCCCTTTCCATTATTTGAAGAGTTACTCCACTTATTCTTATAATATTTCTTTTAGTGTTTGGTCCACCTGTGACATTTTATACCCAAGAACTACTGTGCTACCAGTGTTGCTTAACCTAAATAGCTTTTCACTCTCCTGTATTTTTATACCTTTCTTATTTCACTCTGAGAATGCAATCGCATTTACTTTCTGGTTCACTGAATTCCCTCAATCCTCAAGCCCTAAGAGGAAACATAACAGACAAAACTGAAACAGTAATTTTTATTTTTTTAAAAAACATACATGTCTCCATAGGGAAGACTGAAAATTCTACATGGGGAAGACTGAAAAGTCTCCATTTTGTAGTTCTCCTTTCAAGATAATGAAGGTGACATACTGCCAGGGAGGGATAAGGATGTGTGCTGGAAGTCTACAGTTCATACAAGGGCTTAGACACCTGCTGTAATGCAGACCACACACATATACAGTAAAAAACCATCCATGCCCAAACCTCAACATAAAATGGCAAGAAAAGGGGAAGAAGTGGAAAAAAACCCACCCAAAATCAAACAATTCATGAAGTGTAAGTTGGCATGGAAACATTCATGCTTAGTATGATAGACGGAGGAACAAGACCTGATCGAAGAGCACTCATTTCTACAGATGTGCTCTTTGAAGTTAACGAGGGGCTGCTGAAGTTAATGGACCTACTCGCACACGTAAAGACTACTGGATGAGACCATCAATTTTCTATAGGTCACTGGGACCAGACACAAATTCAGAAGGAACGAGAGAGCAAAGAAGTAGAGCTATTAGCACAAAGCCTGTCACTTTTTTCATTAAAATCAGAACTCATGCCAGAGGGCTGTAAAGTGGCCAGTGCTGTATCCATCTTTAAATAAAGGTGTGAAAGGAGATGAAGGAATTACAGGCTGGCAAGCCTTACTTCAATTGAAGAAAAGATAAGAGAAAAACCATTGAAGACAGAGTTACAATGCCCCCAAATGCTTGGGACAAACCAGCACGGAGGCTGTCACAGTAAATCGTCGTGCTTCTCAGTCTATTTTAATGCATTTCAAAATGTTAACAAAAATAATGGATACCTCTGAACAAGCAGAGGTGATTTATTTAGGTTTTCAAAAGATTTTTTGAGAAAAGCCCTCACAAGGAGCTATTAAGGAAAGCTTAGTGGGTTACCTTGAGGTAAGAGATAAAAGTTCTTTCATGGATTGAAAACAAGCTATGACATAAAAATCAAAGAGCTGTAATAAAAAGTCCAGTTCTCAGCATGGAAAGAGGTTAATAGTGGGAGGTGCTCCAGGGACTACTCCTAGGACAAGCATTGTTACAGATATGTATTAAGGGCCTGAGGATGGGGAGGTATAGTAAAAAGGGGCAACATTTGTTCAAAGAACGAGATTTCCTCCCTCCCCCATCTTCTTCTTAGGTCACTTAGGTCTGGAGAAGATGACAAGAAATTAATTTAAGACAGACCTCAGAGAAGGATGTAAGTGGGCCATACAATGGCAAATAAAATCCTTCTTAGGCCATTGCACACATAACATGCTTTGGGAAGAACAATTGAAACTATTCATATACAAATGAATCGTATCCTCTAGGGGACAAAAGAAGATATATGCTACTGTGGGGAGCTCAGTAGAAGATATACGTTCAATGCACAGTGGTCATCAAAGACCTGAATGAAGTATAAAGCTGTTTTGAGAGATATTATATTTCCTCCCCTGTTTTCTAACATCAGGTACATGTTTTTGCCCTGGGAAACATGATAATTTGGGAGCAACAACTTAAGAAAAGCATTGCAGAAATAGATAGGGGCCAAAGGAGGTAAGGAAAAGAATGAGAAATTCTGCAGATTAGACAGGCTTTCTTGTCTTACATAGGAAAAATGTCAATACCGGGGTGTCACCATCTTGCAGGGGTATCTAGGTGGTAGAGGTGTAAGAGGAAGAAAAGGTAAAGAACTGAACAGTGGTCTTGTTTTTCTTATTTTGCTTATGCTGAAACAAATAGACTGAAATCCCAGAGAAGTCAGTTGAACTGTGTGTGAGTACGTGGAGTTCAACAAATAAGAATAAAAGATATCCAGGTCAATCAGCTGTTCTGTTTGTTCTTTTCAGCATTAAATGGAGAAAAAGGTCACTTAGGCAAATTAAGAATAAAACAGAGTAAATAAAAGGAAACAATTTCTCTCTTTAAACATAACTAACCTGTGCCATTTCCAGCCACTTGTTTGCTTTGAGGCATATAACAACAAGAGTTTCCTGAATTTCTCTGAGGAAGAAAGCATGGGCAGTAATGACAACCTAGACCTCAGAAGAGTGCTTAAATAAAGTAATTTCTCATTGTGTAAGTTCTGCACCCACAGCAAAGAAATGGGGCAATACTTTCCTTAAAGAGGACACATCTAAGTCTGAAGACTTGTGGTAGTGGGGAAATTGGGAAGGAAATTGCCCAGGTGATTTGAAGAGATGAAGTACCTTGAGCAGCACTTCTGCACACAGCCAAAATTGTCCTGTAGCTAGTGCAGTGGGCTGCGACCCATATAACCTCACCAGTTTCTGACTCTGATCCTAACTTCCCCTATATGCTTCAGAACACCGCTTTAACATTAGATATTGTCATGAGGGATATATATCCATGAAGGAGTACTTGTTAAGTGAGCTGTTAAGTGAGCTATTAGAATTAACTTATCAGCCAAGTGATTTAAGGTCTTCTTCCAAAGCCTATAGGAGACACTGGTATGCCAGGTGCCCAACGCAGTTAGAAATCAGATCTTGGAGATTATTTTAAGCTTCCAGGCTTATGCTGGTGGAAGCACAAATCAATTAACCCAATTCTGATCTCACATGGACTCAAACAGGTATGACAGGAGGATTACACAAGCAAAAAAGCTATCAGAATCAGGCCAAATATATGAAATATGCGTCAGTTACTATGGCAGACTCCCTTCTGTTTATCACATATGCTGTCAGGGCATAGTATATTGATTGTAGATACATGTGCATTACGCTTGCTAAAATTATAAACACACAAGAGGACCTATTCATTTTTTTCTATTTGTGGGAGGGGTGCAAATCCATATGAATTCTCATGTGAACAGATCTGATGGGATATAGCACTCTGCTCATATAAATGGGTGATGCTTTATGACTTGCATCAAAGCCCAGACCTGGGGACTGTTACTTTATTTCTGCTGTGGCAAGGATGTATCTGTGCAATTTTAAATGCTGTCAGTTGAATTCCAGGTGTCAGCCTGGTCTCTCCAGCATCAGATACCAGAGATACTGAAAACCTTAGCCAAAAGTTGGGATTACTGCACAGGAGTTACAATGAAGTGAGATACTAATCCAGAAACAGCCCCACTTCCATGAGGTTATCTCAGTCCTAGGAGATCCCTGAACACAAACTAGGCTTGGGCCGGACACAAAAACTCATCAGTGGGAATCTATATTTTGATGTCACTTGCCAGAACATAAAAACACCCCATAGGCACAGATTAAGACACTGTTGGCATCTGATTTGGCACAGGTGGAGTAGCTCCCTGCAAAAAAATCTTGACAGGGATGCCCATGGGAAAGAGGTGATACCGATATTGAGAGCCTCAGAGCACATCACTGCTGGGGGGTTGGTCATTTGCACAGCCCTTCTCCATTGCCTTCCCAGTTCCACCACCTCCTCCCCCTCCAGAGTTTCATTCTGCCCTAGGAAAAGTCTTAAGAACTCTGTTTGGCAGGATGACCCATGCCTGACAGATGCTATCAAAGTCGGGTATTCCTTTTATTTTCTTGTGTATAGAGGGAGAGGAAAGAATCATCAGGGAATTGTCAGCAGCTTCTTCTAGCTTTGCTTATGTTAGCTCTTGTCTCACCATGATAAGCAGGTGGACTGGGGGCAAAAAAGCCTCTCATTCTCCAAGTTAATGTCCTTGTCTCTTTCCCACCATACCCTCTCCTGTGAGTTTATTGTTGTCAAAGTCTGACACAGTCCTTTCTGCAAGCAGCCAAGCTGGGTCTTCCCAAGGGCAGCATCTTCCTTGAGGGTACAAACTGTGCTGCGGGCAGGGACTCAGGAGCTCTCTGAAGGACAGCCTGGATCAGAGAGAATTCCTCTCTCTCCAACTTCTTTCACAAAAATCCCCAAGGTTTATACAAATATTAAAGGTTGGATTCTTAGCCCCTTACTCATGATGAGTAATACTTTATTCAATGTGATTGCACACAAGTCGATGGGATTACTCATGAAAGAAATGCTACTGACTGTAAGTGTAGATATCCCAATACAATTTATTAATTTTGCTTTACAGCATCTTTGTGAGGCTTAACAGATGGGAATATTGACATTAGAAGTTCATGTGATTGGCTCAAGGTCAGAAAGTGACAGGGCTGGGAATTTAGCCAAAGCCTTGATTTTCTTTTCTCTCATTTCAGTCATGAGATCAAAGATTTAAAATATAGAAACCAGCAGCACCAACAACTCAGGAGCTCTTCAGTTTGCAAAAAGGAACTGTCAGCTTGAAGGAGCAGCCCCTCACATGGCCGTGCAGGCAACCAATCTCAGGATGTGGAGGAAGTGGAGAAAAGATAAATATATTGAAGAGTTGGGAAGAGGGAGGAAAGAAAGTCAGGTGCTGATTTTTTTTTCCTTTTTTCAACACCAACACTTGAAAAAAGGCTGAGATCATGCTTGTGATGATGGTCAGGGTACTGCATTCTTTTGTTTGCCTAAAACCTGTATTTTAAAACAAATGTTGTTTTTAAAGCTTCTAAAAGGACTGAGGATAGAATCCTCTTTGCTCTTATCAGGAGACCTCATACTATCATGTTTGACCCTTTTAGACTGGAAAGAAACTCCCTGAAGGGACAAACCCCTACTTGAGTCTGTTTGGGCAATCTTCCTATTGTGGAGGTCTGACAAGTCTAAGACTCCCCTACGGATCGCACACAGAGGCTTCCTATGATATCTTTTGGTTCAAGAAGGCATCACTTTCTTATGCTCACTCCTCCCTCATCTCTCACCTTTCCCTCTTCATTTCTTGCTTCTAACAGGATAAAAATCTAATCTCTCAAACAGCACATTTCTCTCCACCCCTTGAAGGCTTTCTTACACACGCATTGATACTCCAGCCGTCACTTGCACTCTGCAATGTCTCCATCCTAAATGTTTTTGAAACTCTATGGCACCTGCTCAAACCCATCTGCTTCTGGGGGAAGCAGCCAAATAATTAGCACCATTTTTCTAATGACCAATTTGTAGCTGATGAGGCAAAGCAAACAGAGTAGGGATGATGTCCACGAGCCCTTGCTGGAGCCATGACTGCGGGATTTGCCCCTAGCTGAATCACCCATTCATCTATAATTCACCGGTCTTCTGGTGAGACCTTCATTCTCCCCATGCAAGACCTGGAAGATCCCCTGCTTCCATTGTGTGCCAGGCTTTACGCTTGCCTCCGGTGGCACGAGGGCCAGGTTGTCATTTCACTAAGCTGCAATGAACAGAAGGATCCAAATGTAGCTCAGAAAAATCCTCAATCTGGCATTAATCACCTGCTTGGAGCTGCCGGCAGGCAGTGACATTTTCTGAGTGGCACACAACCAGACATCTGCTGAATGATCCAGCAGCTCGATCCAAGGGGAGGTGGCTGCCTTTTTGTCTCCTCCCTGTAGGGAATGAAAGGTCATGGCAGTCCCAAGGAAGTAGGGAAAGAAAGGTTATCCATGGAGTCAGAGTCCCTGGGCAGCGAGGGGTCATTTCATGGGGAGTCCAGTATATCTGTGTATACCGCTCACTGCACGTGGATATAAATCAATGTCACCTCTGAAGTTGTTGGGAGAATCAGATTTAAATAAAGAAATTTAGTAAAGTGAATAGCTTTCCTATGGGAAGCAAGTAGGGGAAAACACTTGGACCAGGATCACTGAGGCCATAGTGTTTATGAGACTGTCAGGAAGCTTCAGCCACATCGTGGCTGTCTAGGATGGGCTGGGGAGAAAATTCACCCAGAGCAGGTAACTCCACTCCTGTGCTTCTTGCAACGGATTCTGAAATGACCTCTCCGCTGTACTGTCAAATGCAAAATATGAATCTAATCGAACTATGGATCTGAGCCAGCACAGTAATTTACCTGTTTCTGAGGCTGCACTGCAAAATACATTTCTCTGAAATATAACACTGATCAAAAATAAAATAAGAATAGGCAGACAGATTTTCTATTGGAAAATGCTGATTTATTGAAACCAAGATGTTTAATAGGGATATATTGATTTCTTAAAAAATTTTGAGGACTTTCAGTAAAAGTTACAAGATGCAATGCGGGACAAAACAAGAAGCCAAATTTAACTCCTTAGATTCGTTTAAGCTGAACTTGAAGAATAATGTCTAAATTATAGTTTTGAAAGAGATGTGAAAAATGTTGATTTTTCATTTCCAAATCCAGATTACTGCATCTCACTTGCGCACTGGCAAACTTGTGATCACATTAACATTTAGCACTTCTGTAGTATCTTCAGCTGAAGACACAGGAGGCTTCTTACCCAGGAAAAATCCTATGAAACAGCATTATAAATGCTGTTTGCCAGGGCAGGTTGAAAGGCCACTGCTGCTTCAGAGGTGCTGGTGCTATACAGGTTCCTTAAGACAAGAGTGTAAGTGGCATGTAATGACACGAAGACTTTCCATCCTTGGGCTTTTCCTGAAATCAATATGGTATGTCAGCAGACCTGACACCCCTTGCTAAAGAAGACTGTTTCATGTCAGCTCCTGTTTTTATATTATCCAATCTTAATTTTGATTTTTAAGGGACATTCTTGTTGATTATTTTTTTAATCACTTTCACATACAGATAAAGTTCATGCCAAATGTCAGCCCTGGCCAAAGAAAACCTTTTTATTGGCAGGGTTTGTGGATTTCTATCACTCTTGCTCTGTTGAACTGATCAGATTAGATAGGATAGGGCCAAGATTTCTCTTGGCTGTAGTACTTTCAAATCATTCAGTGCACCGCTGGGGAAGGGAGCATAAGGGACAGGATGCAGAGTGTGCCAAATGAAAACTGTTGCCTCTAGAATGGCCTGAGATGGCTTTAATGAAAAGCAGCAATGTCCCGCATCCTGGGTGCAACCCTAACAACCTCTAGAAAAGGATTTTGTACTTACAGCATTCCTGCCTGCATCAAGGGGCTTTGCAAAATATATACTACGGACTGTGAAGCAAAGGGGGGTTTCTTTATGTGCAGCCTTCTTCAAGGGGCAGAAGAAGGATGATGGTCTAATAGCTGAGGGTGACACTGTGTCAGGCAGTTGGTCACAAAAGGAAGAGTGACAAATGTCTTTATCCATAGCAAATTGCATGAGAAGTTTGGGGACCTGGAAGGTTATAATACAAGTTAAAATTTGGCTGGTATGACAGCATTACCAGTGCCTGTTCTTGTGAGAAGTGCAAGCGTTTCCTTGGTAGGTACAGCTGGTCATGCCTTTGATGTTCTCTCTCATTCCAAAAAGGGCAAATGGAGAGTCAGGTGACTTTTAAAGCAAGATGAACCACAAACACATGAGACTGAAACCTCATATGCCCACCCATGAGAAATATATGAATAAATAAGTGTGTTATATATAACTATATATATATAAAAATATATGTTATATATATATGAATCAGAGAGGTGAAAACCTTGGACAGATTTCAGACTCCTGGCTGCTTTCCAGAAACACTTTAGAAATACAGTACTAAATTTACATTGGTTTCAGTAATGCAAGCCTAGAATTTCCCTCTGGAGATCCCATCTGCTCCTCACTTACATGAATCCCCCAAACTGGGGAACAGCAGGGCAGACATCATATTAAATCACTGGTTTTATCATACCCATTCAGTTTTTTCCCTGGATCTGATGATCTGCCAGGGCAGAATGCTGCATCATTTGCTTCATCAAAATGTACAACGTGGCATGCAGTAATCCAGGCAGCAGTGAGGTGCTAGGCTCAATGGCTGGTTGCTGGAGGATGCAACCACTGTAAACATTTAAATGTTTACATTTAAATGTTCCTGGGAGCTGACACACTGGGGTCTCCATGATAGCTCAGCATTAGCAAATTAACTATTTGGACTAGCTGGGAATAGGAGAGGAAGTAGGTCAGAAGTTTTTGGGACAGTTAGTGGCGTGAGAATAAAGTCATGAAAAAGAAGAGTCAGGCATGATACATGGCCAGCCTTTCACAGAAACTGGAGAAACAGAGAAGGCCAAGGTGGCAGGAGTTGTATGAGGCTTAGGTGTCAGGAGCTCACTTATGTCCCACACGGTTGCTTATAGACTCTTTCTAAATAATTATGCACTTTTCCCCCCTGACTATTACAAGGGATACAAAAACATTTTCTAAACACAAGCTGCATTTAGCCTGCCATTAAAATACTGTGTAGTCAGCACTATGCACAGCTAGAAGCAAAGAAGAAAGGATCAGGAAAAGGGAAATAATTTTCTGTATATGCCCTGGTGAGTAGACCACAGCAGAGAAGGGATACATGGGGTGGTGGAGACGGAAACAACTGTGCCTTCCTTTTCTCTGCAAAACAGTACTGCACCCAAAGCTAGCCATCAAAATAGGGAGGATGGGAAGAACAGGAATATATCTTAAAATTCTACCACAAAAGGCGCTTTTTCATTCACCAGAAGGCTAGAGGAAGGTCGAAGGATGACAGAGGACATCTGTATGAACAATCCCTTCCCTGGGCTCAAGGGGGCATTTGTGATCTACAGCAGCTCTGAAGGCAGCGGCTGTGCAGATGGGCACTGCCTCAGCTCCGCGTTTCGCTGGAAAAGCTCTGCTCTTACCTGCGTCTCCCCTGTCAGCGTGAGGAAAAGGAATTTATCCTCTAGGCAAGGCTTTACCTGAGGATAAAAGGACACATATTCCTTTTTGTGGATGCCCACAGCTCCACGGCTTCGTAGTCTAGCGCTCTGATAGCTCTGCATGGCTCACGAACAGCTGCCTAGCGTGACTGCTAATGAGCAATAGCATTTTCTTCCAGCTTTTGATAGTTTGATTCCCTACTTCAGCTGAGGACCCACCTCAGCTGTCCGGGGGAAGCTGAGGAGGCAGCGTGCATGGCAGCTCAGGGCTGATGCACCAGCGGTGCTCTGAGTTAGCAGCCTTCTTGCAAAATATCTGGTGGGTTTTGTCCTGAGCAGAAGCTGTTGGGCACTCAGCTGTAGGACTTGTCTGGCAGGTACCAGGGGAGCCTCCTCCTGCACAGCAGCACTTAGGGGCATAGGCCAAGGCTAGCTTAGAGGACTTAGACCATGCTCTTCAAGATCATTTGTTTTTGGAGTTAGACCATATCCCCCTGTCCCGCCCATTCAGGGAGCTTGACCAAGGCTGTGAAGCTTTCAGGTGACTTCCGCTCCTGTAAGAGCTGCAGCAATCCTGTCTAGCCCTGTTTGGCTTCTGCAGAGGGACAGGTGAGGAGAGGAAGGCCCTCTCCTCCTCCTCCCTGCTGCAGCACTCATGGTAAAATTAAACAAGCAAGAACATTCGGAGAGCAGCAGGTCGGAAGGGCTCAGCTGCACATTTGGGTCATTTCAAACAAATTCTTGCTCAAACTGACATCAAGCCCTTTTCTACCCAGACACAGCAGCAAACTTGAGAGGGGAAGAAGGGCAGAGCAGGAGAGGATCAGCCGAGTGGCAGTGGCACAGGGCTGGGCCAAAAGGCTGCAGACATCCCCCCCTCCTCCTCGCAGACTCTGTCACCACCACAGAAACATGCACCAGCTCCACAGCCAGGCTGCCAGTAAATTTTGGCCCAATGGTTTTCCAGTTCAAAGAACTTCCATTATTCCAGTATCACCACAGACATTCTTGGTCATATTAGTCTCTGGAGCACAGCCAAATGTCATAAATACTCCCATTTTACAGATGGAAAGCTGAGGCATAGAGAGAGTGACAGTAATTCCTGCAAGGTCAGGGGCAAAATAAGGATTTTAAACCACATGAAAGTCCTAGACATCATCCCATCTCTGAATCTTCCCTTCCCAACCCCAGAAGCTATCAGCAGATCCTGCCCTCCTGAATGGCACGTTCACCTCACTCAGGTTAAAACTATGAAAGGGAGCCAAGACAGACAGCCTGAGTTCTATGTAAATCACAGAGAAATAGCTCACAGAAATCCTGCCAGCCAGTTCCCACCTTCGATTGCCATAGCACACTTCTGTACAATTATTTCTCTGTGTGTGCAAATATATTTCCCTTGTCATGTCTGTTAGTAAAATCCATAACATTGCCTGAAATAATCCAAAAGCACAATAATTAGAAATACAATGTTATAAGAGGTGATGTGTATGAAAAGCACAGAGTGACTACACATAAGTCCAACTGTTCCCTGTCCTACCACATGTTGATGTCTGACCTTGACCAAGTTGGTTAACTTCTCATGTCTTCAATAAAACCTGTCTCATGAAACCTGGATAATAGCATTAAACTTATCTACATCAGATGAAGGTTTTGATGCTTAATCAATAAAGATTTGTAAAAAGCTCTGAGATGCTCTTAAAAAAGGAAATGTCCATAAAAGGTTTTAGCATTGTCCAAGACTAATGAATGAGAGGTGGTACAAGCTGCCCCATTGACATGTGAATGCTGAAGCAGGGCTGGGTGTTGAAGCACACCAGTGGAGGGACAGCCTTCGCCATGCCATGGGAAAGGAGAACATGTTTGGGTTACAAAGGTCTCAGATGGAAGTGGCTGTCAAGCTACAAGTGCAAGCCTTACGTCAAGCAAGGACTTCTACTTTTGACAGGTTTTGAATCAGCTGCTTCTAATTTCAGAGACACCAAAGACTGTTTATTTCTGAACTCACATTTCACCCCTTCTTTCCTTTCCTTTGCCCCCTCAGGCTCTGGCAATTTGCTGTTGCCTAGCAGGGTGGAAGGAATTATTTCTTTGGCAGCATAATAGCACCACCAAAGCTTGAGGCAGTGCTGGGTGATCAATATAATATAAATAAGAATGTATTAATATTGTGTTTACCCAAGCACATTTTGAGAGCTATCTCTAACTTTTTAACTTTGAAAATAACAAGAAACTGAAGAAATGGAAGCACTTTCAGATCTCAAATCTAAGCAGGAAAAATGTGTCTGCAGAGGGGAGAAAAAGTCTATTCTTATGGTGTCTCTTGTCTACGCAGAATTAGGAGATCTCAGGGTAGATACCATCCTGCCGAGAGCTTTTTCAACTCATTCTGAGATACTCTGCTGAATTTATAGTACAGAGAGCTTCTGATAAAATATTCTGAATTAAACCTAATCTTCCAAACCTTCCTTTGAGATGCACGTCACCTGTATCTGTGCCTCATCCCTGGCAAGGCCATGGTCACTGGTCAGTTGTCTGCCTTGGACTGATCTTCAGCCTGGTCCCCTTAGAACTCTAGCTCTTTAGTTCAAGAACGAACAGTTTTCTTCTGCAATATTTAACTCTGATATATTCTTGGAGGTGGAGGAAATAGGCAGGTGATGTCCTCTTATTCTTCAAACAAATGAGTCCTAGGTCTGTGTAACCTTCCTGACAGCAGCCAAGTAAGCTCTGCACACTTTAATTCCCAAAGATGAGCTGGGGATTCACATGTTACTTACTGAGGTATTACATGGAATTTTAATAGGCCTTTAACAGGACTCCTGTGAGTTCAACAGCTGATCCAAACAAGATCTCCGCTCCAAGGCCTAATCCCATTACAGCCTAAAAGGATCTCCTTCAGAGAAATTGTTTTGTCTTCAGGCTGTGCTGAAAAGAAAGAGGAAGAAAGTGATGGATAGAGAGAAGAGAATGAGAGACAAGTTTAAATAAAAAGTTATCTGAAAAGAGAAATGTGATGCTAATGCAGGTAGAAAATTCTAAAAAAAAAGAAGTATACAGCTTTTTTAAAATCTCACTAGTTAGCACTTTATGTCAAAATCCCCTCATCTTAACAATGACTAGAACTGAGTGAATAATTTAAAAGGAATAATTTATTCAAAGAATGTGGCATACTGATGCATATTCACATATTGTCTGAAGAGATCACAAAGTTCTCCAAAATTCATACGTTATTCAGATCTATTTGCCAGTTCCTTCAGCTGACAATACTTTGCTTCCAGATACTTTACGACTTAACCCATGAAAGGAAATAATTTATTCTAGGCACAGACTTCTTTTGTTTGTATACAAAACCTCCAAAATAAATCATTATTTCAACAACCACTCAAGTGATGCCACTGTATAGTCATGAGTTTCTCACAAGTACCCTAGTCCTTTTTTTCTCAGCCAGAGGTTAAATATCTGAATTCTGTGTGAGTACATACACACACTTACTTGCTCACATGCACTTCACGTCACAGGCTCCTTTTTGTTGAGCCCTATAGAAATGAACAGAGGAACTGCATTTCTCACCTACAGAGCTCCCAAATCCAGCCAAGGATTTGGACAAAATTTGCCACTGGTGATTAAAGATGGCACAAGTGTAAATATGCATTAGGAGATGTCAATGAGCAAGCAGGAGTGATCTGTGCTAATGCATGTTGTTTCTTTGTGGTTCTTAGCCAACTTGATGAAGCCAGTGCAGCGTCAGGGCAGCCATTCAGAGCTGATGAACATATGCCTTTCCCACATTTCCAAGGGTTGAGGAGCTGGGAGCTTTGCTCTGATGATCAGGCCAGTTGTCCAGTAGGCAGTCCAGACAGCTTAGGCATAACAATGTCTTCTTGTAATGAAAATGAAGGCATTTCATTAAAGAGAAAGAATTAGAATAGCAATAGTAGACCCGAACCCATAGGAAAAGTGTTGGATCTGGATAAAAATTCACATATGGCTCAGGTCTGGTCCGTAAGTGATGCACTGTGCCCCTCACATCCACAGGTTTCATTGCTCCCTTCCTTGCCTGTGCTACCACAAATAAGCAAGTGGCATTTGCAGCCGATTGCCTCTCTGAACAAGCCTTCCTGGGTGATGCAGCTCTAGCACATCAGAGCTGGCGTTTCTGTGGCATTTAAGACTACTGAAACGTACAGGTCACAGGCTGAAAACTATTAAGAAACAATTTGCTTCCACTGATCTGTTTGGGGCCTTCCCTGCATGGCACTTCATCAGCGCTATTCACCGAGTGAGCACACTTCACCTCCTATGGGGTGGAGGTAATTATCCCTGGTGAATTAGACCCTCAATCACTGTTCTGGAGGCACCTGGTGGGCCTAAAATACATATATATATATATATCAGTCACATAAGTAATTGTGGATGTATTTCTCACAGAGCCCTTCTACCCTCCCTGCAATATGTTTCAATTTCATAGCATTCACTAAATCAGCACTTATGGAAATATTTCCATTTTTTTCTGCATCATGGCCAACTGCCTTTAGAACCTTTCTTCATGTGGGTTGCTGAGCATCAATTGCATTAGTCCTGTGGGGAAATAGTCCACAAAGGTGTGCTTGCACAAAGGTATAGAGCAGAACATTCCTTCCTTTTCCCATTTTTTCCTGGGCATCTGCATCCCAGGTCCATAGAGTCCACAGATCATCTCACATGATGAGTCCCACCTTCTGCTTCCTTCTCCACAGACACAAAACCACCAAAGGCTTCTACTTTATGCATCTGCAAGGTGGCAGCAGGACTTCTCATTTATTCTGGGGTGAAATGTCCTAAGTGTCTCTAATCGCCTTAACCTGAGATCTGCCAGCCAGGAACACAAGAATCATGAAAAGCAGGAGGTGTTTTGAGACAGCATTGAAGGATGAGAGGCTCAAACACTTCAAGCTTGGAAAGAGCCCACTGGAAAACACACTCCCTATTTGCAGCCCCATAGTATGGTCCCAGTCTTGTGCATTGGATGGGTCATATGAGGGGGGAAGACCATTTTTCACAAATATGGTGAAGAATAATAATTGGATTTCAACCCAACCTGCAGTTCAAAAGTCTTAAACTGATATATATCCCATTGTGTGCCTCTAATGGGAAAGNTGGGAAAGCATTTTGTTCAGAATTTTGTATTGGCACTGCAGACTGTGTATGATGCACATCTGAGCATGGTCTGGACATGGCTTACCAGATGTTTTCACTCCTTCTATGAAAACTCTGCCTGCCTGCACAAGCCTGGGTGCTCAGCACTGTAGAAAGTAGACCTGGAAAGACTTTCAAAGTGTCATCTTAGGCAGGATCACCTCTACCTCCATCATGCTTGGCAGATACTCATTCATTTAAAGGCCACCGATGAAGGAGGCCATTTCTATCCCCTTGTACACGTGGTCAGACTGCATGCCGGAGATGGGTATTAGAAGGCATAAGAAATGTCACCTTCACTTCTAAGTGCATTTGCTATTCTTAGGATATAGTTAAAATTTCCTTAGGGATCATTCCATATATTCAATGATTAAAATAAACTGGGATATCTTGGCTTGCTGGATCAACCCATTCATGATCTGTGGCTGAAGGCTCAGCCTTAAGGGAGCAAGAACCAAACTGAACACATTTGTCCAGATTTCTGTCTACAGCAAGAAACCTGCAATTCCCCCTAAATGAATCCTGCTGTGGTGATTCAGGTTGCACACTACCATGTTTCTTTTGTTCTCTGTATTCCTAGTAAAAAATAAGCTGAGAATTTCACTGGTGTCATGTGAGAGGTATGATTTTGTTTTGTGGGGAGTAGAGGAAGAGAAGGTGAGAGATTCAGGAGCCTGCGAATTGAGTAACAGATGGGCTTTTCATTAAGAGGAGCTCCAAAGCCTAATGAAATCAGTCAGAGCACTTTTTACTGGCTTTGGTGGACTTTGGAGGAGGCCCTAATTTAGGCACCTAGCTGCAGGGATACAATTACAGCCCTTGATCTCGGTGGTGGATGTTAACAAGCACTTCTGTCACACTCACAGGCGCTGACAGAAATTTGGGCATCATTTCTGAGTCGATTTTTGTTCTGAGATTGGCTTGAGCTTTGAACTCCAGCCTCAGGGCAATGCATACAGATAATGGATTTCCCTTCATCTGATATATAGACATTGCTGCTCATTTACTAGCTGCTATGGTATTTGGTTGCTACAGTGTCCAACCATAATGTTTACAGATCGCAGCTGTACAGAACATGACCAAAAAGATGCTGTCTAAGGCTGTTTTGGAGTGTTACTATGATCCATGGACCTTATTTTGTTTTGCTGGAGCTAAAACCAGTTGTAAAACTAGCCTAGCTTCCTAAATAATCACATTTAAATATAACTGAATTTAAGAAAGTGCAGAAAAAGCTCCATCATTGTCATAGTATCCCCACTGGCATTTCTGAACAAAAATGGATTTACACTTTTAGTTTTGAAATTCTAGCTAATAACACAAAAAAGGCAAGAGGGGACAAAGGTCAGCATTGATGTGAAATGCAAAGCATCATATCTCTTGATCAAGCACAACCTGTCTCCCTACCTATTGCAGCTTTTTTGCTCATGATCATGATTAAACTGTTGAATTGTAAATTTCCAATATTTTTTTGTTTAGAAGAATTTCCTAGAAATACACAATTTCTCTGCTATACTAATTCAGATACCACTTGACCTTTTCACATCTGCACATCGTGAAGCCTGAAAGTAAAATTCTGTTTAGAA
>VZTV01037372.1:976-25626 GCA_013400875.1 Anhinga rufa
ATAATCTATGTGGAAACATACAATACCAGACTGGTTAAAGAAACCATTCAGAGAGAAACCACTCCAGGCAAAAGCGGGGAAAAAAAAAAAGGTACAAAGCAAAGCCTTCAAGGCTTCTTTTTTCCTCCCATTCTACTTCTTTTTCTTCTTCGTCTTTAAAGTGACACAACATAAAGCATAGAGAAAAGAGTATTTCCTACCTTAATATTTAAAGAGTGTGGCAATATAGTACATTTGAACAGTTCCTCAGAGTTATAGATCTTTCAAATTACTAAGTTTTCAATGCAAAAATTTGGGCATCTGAAGAGAACGGTTCCATCTCCCTTCCTGCCCTCACACCTCCCTGCCTGAAACGCACATGCTACATTTCAGCAATTCTTCTAATGACACCTTCAGAACATTGGTATCAGAGTAGTTCATAAATCCTCTCATCAAAAGTCCTACGGTGTTCATGGCACTTTGGGTGCTCAGCCAGCACGAAAGCACCAAACCAGCCCCACTGGACATGGAGGAGACAGTACCTGCACCTGCTGTACATGAATTAGCTCTTCTCAGCACCTTGTCAAAGCACACCCTTAGGCCATTTCAGGCACAGAACAAAACAGCTTTCTACGCCCACTGTGCAAACTACAACATGCTTATCTGAAGTGTAATAACATAAAATAAAATCAAAAGCAAGCGATCAGGAGAGAGTTATTCAAAAGCAGGAGATTTTTAGAGCTGCAAGGGGGAAGGTTGCAATCGCTCGTGCTGTAGTCTCTCCCCCCAGCCACGTCCTAACCCTGTACTTAATATTCACAGCATGAATACTTCACATCCATATTCACACCTCACCCAGGTGAGGTGTGACCCCCTTCGGCAGGCCCAAAGTGTGGGCTTCACGCACTGGCCCGAAATAGCTGAAGAAGTGACAAACTTAAGGAGACCGTACCCATCTGAAAGTCAAATGCTCTGAGACTTGCCTTATCACTAAAAAGCTCTGACCCGAATTGCTCCTTCCAGTCCTTTTCATTTAGGGTCTGAAGGGAGGACGGGATTAATCCCTGACAGCCCTTGGTCCTTCAGGGTCTGCTCCACAGGCATCAAAATGCTCTGGAGCCTCCATCAACTAGCAAAAGGGATCATTGTCCTTACCGACTCCAGCCTTGCACTGCTGGCTGCACAGAGACCAGCCAGTGTTCACACAACTCTCCCAAATGTACCCCTGAGCCCTTGTTAGGGTTAGATCCTCTTTAAACTTCAATCGGGACTTGCGTTTACCCCACCAGATGTCTTGCAGAGGCCATAACTGGGAAACAAAGAGGTAGCTGGCTCTTACAGATACACTGAAGAGACAGTGCATTGCAGTCGGTGATCCTCTTGCTAAGAGGGCGCCGCGNGCGCCGCGGATATCATAATTATTTGGTTATATTTATTTCCTTTGGGAGGCATTCGTTTAGTCAAAATTATATACGTTTTAAATGTGTGTGCTCAATGAGAAAGAAGGGTGTTGTACCACGCTGCCAAAATGCAATTCCCTTTCTCTAATCTATTTGGAAAATATTTAACTTCATTTCAACATGCAATTAGATTAGGTTCTTATTGGACTATTAAAATCTTCAGAATAATCATCCATCTAAAGCTATTCCACAGCTTGAATTACTAGTATTTTCTATTTTTATATAATGTATTTGGTAAGAACCCAAATAGCTTTTAATTTTTTTAGGTAGCTGCCAAATCATAATACACTAGGTCAGAGAATGCCTGAAGCAAAACATAATCCATGATATATAGGCTTTTTTTTCCCCCTTTTCTCTTGCAGGCCTGGGTAATGGATGGGCACAAGCAGTTTCACATGCTGTTCTGCATCACAGGATTTTGTCAGAATTAGCTCACTGAAATAATTAGTTTTTTTCCATAGTCATACCGATTAATGAAGAAAGAAAAGGTAAAATATCTAAACTAGACTAGACAAGACAAAAGAAGGAAAACCTTCAGTACCTTTCTGTAGTGGACAAAGCCACCTATTTTCTAAACACTGTTTAAAATGTATTTAATATCACTACAGACTTACAAGCTACATCAGCATATGAATTTATGCATACATGCACTCAATGTTATGTCTCTTTAAAGTGTATTAGGTGGCACTGGTAACAACTCCTAACTCAAACAATGCTGATGTGTGTAACCCAAGCAGGAGACGGGAGATTACAAATATATGTTTTTGTCTTGCTGGCTTGCAGAAGTCATCATGCAGCAACACAACTCCTCTTGCGTGCTTAAAAATTGTTGGTTTCAGTTCTGTGTTCTTATCCTCCAGATGTTGTCTGAACTGTTTTCAGAGAATGCTGCTTCTTAAAGCTCCACTATTCATTCAGAAAAAAGCAGGGAAAATAAAGCCACAAGGCACCCAGTGGCTACCCCAGCATTAAGATCATCTGCTGCCCAGTAAAATGAGCCAGAGTTCAAACTCGAATTTCAAATGTGGGAACACATATGTAAAAGGACATGAACTGAGGAAAATCAGAAGGTAATTCTGTATTTGCTAGAATTCACCATTCCTTTTGTAGGGAACAAGCAGTTCTACTGCAGTGTTTGGGACAGAAAAGTCTGAAATTCCCAAATTTATTGTACACAGTGACCATGTCCTACACGTCTCCCATTCCCAATTGATAATGACGTTCACCTTTAAAATGATAAAAATATTCATCAAAATAAAAGAAGTCCTTGCAGGAGTCAGACAAAGTTCTAAGTCTGTCACCACTGCAGACTTCATTTTACTTGGGAGGCACTGAGATACAATGCCAAGCAGATAACAGGCACAAGTAAGAACAAAATGATACTCTGTGCACTCTGCCTGTACAGTGCAGCCAATCTTCTGAACCTTCCGAGATGTGCTTTATGATCAGGAGGCTTTGCTGCACGACAACTGCAAAAGCTGGTGGTATGCTTAAGATCTTACCAAATGTACATCTAATTATTAATGTTACATAGTTTTACTATATAAGATGGTAATGTCAAATAACTACCCAAGAAAAGTGCTGAAACTGGTGTGTCACTTCAAAAATACAAAATACAACCCAGTACATGAAACCAAGACAGACTACACTGTTCTAGATTATTCACCTGGGAATTTGGAGCTTTGACATCGTTAACCTCAAACTGAGATTAATCACATGATTTTTCTTTGTAAATACTGAAAGCAGCCACGTATATATGAAGCTGAAGTATTGACCATAGGTTCACAGAAATAACACAATTGATTTTATGTTATGCAAGTAAAATCACCTTACACCAATAGACTGTGGACAACAAACAACTTAAATTAGCAGAAGATCACATATTAAATTTCTTGCCAATGAGATTTAGGATCCTTAGTGACTTAGACATTTATAACATTTACCAAGTCTTGTTTATGACTTACATCATTATTAACAGAGCAGATTAATTTTTTTAAAGCTACATAATTCAGCTGCAAAATAACAATAGAATGGTTAAACCAAAGAGGAAAAGCAGAAAACCGACATATCTTTCAGTAGCATTTCTACCTGAAAAAACAAACCTTAAAATCAAACTACATCTTCCTTTCCTCAATCCAGATAGTCATCAAGGATAATGCTCCTTGCAACTTCCTTGAAAGTTGTTGTATGAAGCATTTGCTATGTGTGAACCAATTTTACTAAGTCTATGCAACAGTATTCAACAGACAATTGTTTAGATAATCAATTTTAGTTTGGTACTAGAGAATATAAAATAATGTTTTCATTTTTGTGACATCTGAAATACAAGCAACTTAAAAAAAAAATACAGCTTTTCAGAAAGGGCTTCTACAAAAGCAGGTTGATGACCCTGATTTTCAAAGAGTGCTCTCCTTCAGCTTGCCACACAAGCAAGCATAGCAGTGAAAAATCAACCATCCCAAATCAGAACCATTGTTACCTGACAACTTCCAGCTTTGCAAAATAAGTTGATTCATAAAGAAATTACACAAGTAACAACTGAAATAGGTATTAGCTGTCAGTCCTCTCAGCCATAGGAGCAGAGCGATCAAAAATATTAGCACCATGCCATCTGAGCTGCCGTGTCAGCATTAGAAATTCTCCCATTAGGCATACAGCTCAGAAAATAAACAGAGACCATTTAAAACATCATGTTTTGCAGCTGTTTTGGACTTCAGTCATAATGCATCAATAATACATCTAAACACATACATTTATAATTTCCAGTTAACTTTCAGGTCAGATCCTGAGTCTATTTTAGGAATATCAGTCCTGCATTCAAAAGGATGATTATGCTTCATGCAGATACACCCAAGATACAAACACTTCCCAGACGGGCACAGACTTGGTCTCATGGTGCAAGGATGGGTGGTACAGCGAAACCACTGGCAAGTGGTGCATGCCCACTTTGTCTTTCCTTCTAGAATGCTAAAAGGAAATGTGGAAAGAAAAAAACCTTCCCCAACTCCCTGAGTTAATTATGGAGAAACATAGCATATCCGGTCAGTGCATATGCATCACACCTTCCAGCCCAGGGGCATAAACTGCACGTGCAAAGCTCATGCAGTGTGCCCACCATATCCCTGCACATTAGCCTCCTTGCTACGTTGCTCGTATGCACCTTTAGCCCCTACAGTAACAACAACCACATAAACGGTAGCAGCATATGATTTTGCAACCAACTGCACTATTACTGTCAACCAAGCTAACTAGTTCAGTGGTATTCAAAAAGGTACGACTACAGTTTAGGCATACCCTAAAATGAGCATTTCAGATATTCCTCCCTCCTCAGCTATTAAACATGGCTTCAGAAAATTCTAAGCAATGTAACTGCCTAGCTAATAAAAACTAGATTATTACTGATGGGATTTAACACAAAATTTGCATAAACACTAATGAAAGCTACAGCAGTAAACAGGCTCCATGCGTCGTGATGAGATTAAACAAGAAGTCTGATAAACCGATAGGAAGTTCTGCAGTTTGTTTAATCTTTTAAAGAAGTACTGAAAATCTCTTTTTATTGCTTTCACATTGTACTGGCACACACCCAATCATTTCATGTGCACAAAGAGAGCTTTTTGTGAAGATATGAGCAGGAGTTAGAAAGAAAAATAAGCAAGGCACTAAAAATTTGATTATGAGCATGTGAGCATACACACAGAGAGCACTCTGTGCAGACAGATGCGAAACATGAAAGAGGACAAAAAGATGGCGATACATTTACTTTCAGACTATCTCCTTAGTCTCCCAAAGATGAAGGATATAAAAATACCGCTATTGACCATCATTCAATGGAACCAAAATGCCGTCTTTGCAGCAGACTATGAGACTAAGCAGTAGCACAGCAAGGCAGTCAAGCTCGCAATTACATGTGTTTTCATCAGGTTCCCTGAATTTGGGCAGTACTTATCAAATGGGCCCTTTCAGGACTTTAGACTCTTATCTACTCTCCACTGACAGAAGAGAAGAGCTGAGAATACATGGGCAACACTTGCAGCTTTTCAAATTACCTGTGCTAAAAGTATCCGTGCCTCCAATAAAAAAAGTGATCATAAACTTTTCAAATTATAGCTCAGGTGTAAAAATACTCAGCTGCTTTATTTCAGCTTAAGTGATAACAGTGACTACAGATCCACACACAATTTTAAAGCATTTTAAAAGATCCATAAAACAAACAAACAAACAAACAAAACCCCACCAAGTGGTCCATGAAAGCATTTGGCTGAATGAAGACTGGTTTCCTACAGCTTTTTGCATCACACTTGAACCAAATTGTCTCCATATACCCTGTGTCTCTGAGACATCACAGAGTCAAAGGAGTGCTGGCTGGGACAAACTTCTACCCAATCTGCTGCCCAAGTGGGAACTATTGCTAACAGCAGATCAAGTCAGCCACAGCTCTGTCCAAATGAGTCTCAAAATCCTCTGAGGATGGAGATTAAACCACTGCCGTCGGCAACCTCTTCCAGTGCTGCTCTGCCCCTGCAGATAAAAGTTCCTCCCTACTGTTCAATCCCAAGTTACAATTTGTGCCATTACATCTCTCTTTTTGCCATCTGCCACTACTGAACAAAGATCAGCTTTAACATCTTTGTTAATGCCTTTCAAAAAGTTTTAGGCTGCTACTGGACTGTTCTTCGGATTCCTCTTTTCCACATTACGCAAGCCCAACTCTGTCAATCTCTCCCTTGCAGCCACATTCCTTAAGCTTCTCACCATTTTGCTAGGCCTCCTAATGATCCCTCTCCAACTCTTCCACCTACCTCTTGAAGTGGGGGGGCCTCGAAAACTGAATGGAGTATTCCAGACAGCTTCACAAACACTAAGTAGAGGGGATAAAAACTCCCCTTGAAGGGCTGCTTCTAGTGTAGCCCTGGTGCCTGATTTGCCTTATTTGTAATGAGAGCACATTTATGGCTCATGCTCAATTCAAAAAAATGCATGGCGTTAATTTGCACCAGGTGCTGAACTTTGATTTCTCCTAAGTCAATTTCAAGTGGTTTCTGCTGTCTCAGTCCTCAGAGTTTTTGAGCTCTCTCTGGATTGAAGCTCTACCATCCAGCATGTCAAACAATGTAACTCAGCTTATCTGCAAATTTGCACAGTGTTTCTTTGCTTCAGGACCCAGGCTGCTGATGAAAACCCTAACAGTGTCAGCCTCAGTATCATCCCCTAGAGCACCCTGCTTGTTTAAGGACCACCAACTGGATGTAAAACATCACTAGTCTTTCAGCAGCTAATTTTCAACCCATCTAAAATTCTACTTGCCTAGCCCATACTTCTTCAGCTTCCAAAAGAAACCTCTACAGGAGAGAGTGACAAAAGCCCTACTGAATTCAAGGCATCTACTGCTCTCCCTCATCCCTGTAGAAAGTCATTTCATCCAAGGCAGCAATAAGGTGAGTCAAGCACAATCTGCCCTTGCCAAATCCCTGCTGACTGTTTCTTTCTTCTTGTCCTTCGTGTCCTTGGAAATGAGAATATACTCCATGAGCTTTCCAGGCCATGTGGTGGAGCTGGCTGGCCTATAGTTAGTTGCCCAGATGCTCCTTCTTGCCTTTCTTAGAGATGGGTGAAATACCAGCCTTTTGTCATTCACTGGGGACCTCCCCCAGCTGCACAGTTTTTCTGTAGTGATCTCACATCTGCCAGCTCTTTCAGCACCCTCAGCAGCTCCCATCCAGTCCCACTAATCTGAACATATCCAGCTTCTCCAAGCGGCCCCTAACCTGTTACTCTCCTGCTGTTGGCTCTGCCTCTCTCTCAAGAAACGCTGGCATACATTAAGGCAGGGGAACAGGCTTTTCCTTGAGACAAATAAAGCATTTAGTGCTTCCATTTTTCTGTACCATCATATACTTGTTTGTCTCTCCTATTCATCAGTGAATTTACAGCTTTCCCAAACTTCCCTTTGCTATTGATCTACTTTAAGAATTCCTTCTTGTTACTTTAGATACTTTTTGCTCTAAGGGGCCTTTTTTTATTTTTTTCCTTCTTGATTTCATTCCTATGTGACCAACTTTTATGTGACCAGCTTTTATACTCTTCAGAAAAAATCTGTCCTTGTTTTCGTATGGCCCACTTTTTGCATGCTGCCTTTATGAGTTTCAGTTCCCAAAGCAGTTCCTTGCCTAGTCAAGCGGGCCTTCTTTAAAAGCCCCCAGTCTTCTTGCACAGTAGGATTATTTTTTTCCTGAGCTCTCAATAAGTTTTCATTAAAATCAAGCCTTACGTGGGAGGACTGAGGAGCCTGCCACTCAGGCACCTGTCCTCACCTCTGCTCCCAGAGTCCTGCAGTCACCTTCAATCTGCTGAAGGCTTTTCCTGGCTGCTTCACTGTTGCCTGTCTAGATGAGCTGCCAGGGAAGCAGTCAGAACGCCAGATAGGCCATGGCAGCCTCTCTGCAACACCATGGATCCAGGCTCCAGGCAAGCAGCAGACCTCCCCGAGTGACCAATCTGGCTGGCAAACAGGATGCTCTGTCCCACAGAGGGCGAAGTCACAAACTGCTAAAGCTTGTCATGGCATCTTCATAGGATGGGTCTGAATTCGGTGACACAAGGTGTCCAGCCTACAGTCCTCCCGCCAGCAGAAATCATCCACACTCCTCTGCCGATGAAGTCCAGGCAAACAGCCACGAACAGAGACAGAGCCTTCTGTATGTGCATCTGCCAACCTCCCCCCAGTCCAACGCTTAAAAACCGGTAGGGGACACCTACCAAGGTTAATTTGACCTGATAGCTGGGAGTGAGAGAGCGCACCACAAGCTGGGGCTAATCCAGCCCCGCGCGGGCACCGGCTGGCCAGCCACATGGCAGCTGCCTGGGGCTGCGGGCAAGCACCTACTGCCCCTCTGCTACCAGAGCGAGTCAAAGGCAAGTACTGGGGAAAGGAGCATAGGTCCTCTTGGCTAAAGGCTGCAGTACACTATTTTAGGACCACTGAGATCATCACCCATCTGGCCAGCTTGAGACACATTCGACAATGAGTTAAGATGCATGACAGCCACAGAAACAGGCAGAAAAGTTATGTAAGCTTTTTTTCCTTTGGAAACCAGGCTAAGAAGTCACCCCCACACAGGCATACGTCCTCCATATCAGCAAACTAGTTTTGCCAAATCGCAGTTCAACTATTAGCACGTATTTATTACACTCGCCAAACATGAATAACATCCTAATTTCCTTCTCCATTCCTTTCTCCTCTAAACCCTGCTCAGCACTTTTGAGACCATATAGTCAGAACATGCTCTTTTTGTTTCTACACGATGGAGGAAAGATACAGGATGTCTCCACAATACATGATTTTCTCTAACCCCCTTCTTCCAACATGCTGCTATAAAAAAAAGAAGAAAAGAAATCAGAATTTGTTCTATGCCTAAACGCAGAAGATGAAGCAGGTACTAAAAATCCAAGTCTTCCTGCTGGACAGTTTTATCTATTACTCAGTTCCATGAAGAGATAATCTAAATGGCCCAAGAGCATTAAAAAGTTATTGCAGATTTGCTACCATAAAGTTGAATATGTAGCCTTACAGAATGTAGCATATTTTCCCCACATTAGAAATATTACAAAAATTAATTTAATACTACCCACTACCGAGCCTCAATGGTTCAATAGCCCATTATTTCAGAAATTAACATCATCTACATTTCTCAAAGTAGAATTAATCCAAGATGTAACTTACGGAAGACGAAGAACAAAAATGAAAAATGAAAAAGCTTGAGTCAAATCTACTGATTGGTGTTTTAGCTGTAACATAAAAGAAAAAAAATCTAACGTAGACCTTTGTGGGATTTAGGCAACTAATACAATACCAGCAAATTATGTTGATTTTTCCCCCCTCAACAGCTATGATTTAGCTAATGAAAAGAAAACACCAAACAGTATTAAGAAAAACAGCAATGAAAGCCTGGAGGTTCAAGCCAGGTTGCACCGTGCAGTCCTTTTTGTTAGTAAAAGTCAAGAAACACTAATTACTTTTTCTTTCAGTACTCATTATCAGATAGGTCATGCTTTCTGAAGTTCTAGCTAACAACTGAAGGTTCAGGGTCATAATTTCTGACACATTGGCTTTTGCTAGCCAATGACTGACACTTAGTTTTAATAGATGCCACAAAGCTAACTAACTTCAATCAGGCACTCTTAGAAGTCACCACAAACACATTTGTGCTGCTGAAGCCAGAAAATAATCTTATGAGGAATGGAAGGTGATAGTACAACATTACTTAATGCACTATAGGGTGAGGGGGAGAACATAAACCAACCTGTTGTTGCCTAAGAAGCAGGACATAAAATATGTTTTTCCTGACAAGTCTAATTGTCAAATTGCAGCTTACCAGTCAGTTTTGGAAGAGGTCAGATTGCCTGTCCTAAGGAATGGTAACTAACTAGATGTAAAGGGAAGCTTTAAGTTTAGTAACAGTCTATCCAAAGCCACAGTAATACTTGAGAAGCAAGCATTAAACTTAATCATCTAGATTGCAGTAAGGCAGGCATTCAAAGAAAGGTATGGGCAAATCTGTCCTTTAGTCCCACTGTCCTGGAGTGGCAAAATTATGTTAGCTGAAACTGAAACTACTGTGAAAGTAATGAAATTGACTGTTGCTGTTGTCTTTAAAAAGGGAAGAGAGTTCTATGGATTAATAGCCAGAAAATTACTAAACAATCAGGCTTTATCACTAACCTTCCCCCTACCCTCTAGAGAAGAAAGCCTTCAACTGAAACATTTTGGCAGGTGAGCCGAAGTAAATTAGGCTGTATTCTTTCCAGCTCCATTCCTAGTGCAGGCTCTTCGATACAGATTACATTTGCAGACCTCCCAAGTGAAGAGAATATTAGCTATGCTGTCTTTGCAGTTTGAAAAAACACCAAACCAACCTGTGCAAACTATACCACTAAACTTGAGAAATGTTTTTCTCTTCATTCTGCGACTACACAATCCTCTTTGGAAGTCAAAATACTCATGGCTGCTTGGTGTGAGGGCGAACCTATGGAAATATTTCTTCAAAAAGCAACACACACTAAGGAATATTACAGTAATTTAGCGGAAACTCAGTCCTTCCCCACCAAGAAGAGAGCCCTCCTGTTATCTTTCTGGGAATATTTCTGTAAAGGCATAGTTTAGAGAAAAGCAGGCAACACTAGTTTAATGATTGTGTACCTGGGTCTGTAACATCACAACACACCGACAGAAAACACTGCAAATCATACAAAGAAAAGAAACTTTTGCTCTTTAAAGTTGCACTGCTGGTGCTACTAAGCTCACACTGGCTGCCATCTAGGTATTTCAGTATTACACTAAGAATGGGTGATCCAAATTCTTCTGCTTCTGCATCCGTCTGCATTTCAGTGTTTTATCAGTAACGGAAATGCTACTGCAACCTGTTCCTGTGGATGCTGCAAGGACTCCATTTGTTGGCATCTCAGAATTCTGCATAAGGGGAAGAGTACTTCTGCAAGTATGAAAGAATATCTAAATACTTTCCACAGAAGAGTGTTGTCTCAGTACG
The DNA here is from genome assembly GCA_013400875.1 of Anhinga rufa. Classification (NCBI taxonomy): domain Eukaryota; kingdom Metazoa; phylum Chordata; class Aves; order Suliformes; family Anhingidae; genus Anhinga; species Anhinga rufa. Next base: position 11,964 of record VZTV01037372.1, read on the forward strand.
CATGTTGGAGATGGGCTTACAGGAAGAGCCCCCCTCCCAAAAAAAAGAAAAAAAAAAGAGGTGGAGGTAACGTATTTTAAGCATCACCACTCTAATTTCAGTAACCATTGTATTCCTTCTGTTCTACTGAAGTTCATGGTAGAATGAATCTTATAATCCCTAAGTAGCAATTATGATTCTTAAAAGACTGCCTTTTGTCACAAGGTCTTCAGAAGCTTTTAAGAGGAGATGTCAAGCAGGCAGGCAGACTTTTTTTGCCAGACAATAGAAATGTTACTTAAATCAATCTTGTAGGAAAAGGAAATAACTGCCACTTTACTACGTAAATATCACCATGTTCAGATACCACCATTCCCTGGAATAAGGATAAAGGTTTCATATAAGAAAAGTTTACCAAAAAAAAAAAAAAAAGCATTTTAAGGTTTGGATTTGTAAGACATCTATTTTTCAAAAATCTATTAGATTTTTTTTCCACTGTTATATTTGTTTCCACTTTTGGAGATGCTTTTAAAACTTCAATATCAATAGCATAAGCATTAATTTATAATTAATTCTTGTCTACTAATAAAGATGAGAACCACAGCCTCTGGGTTTACAGATTCCTCTCCAAGTGCAACACCACAGTCACGGTGGTCTCCAAGAGTTCAAGAGCTTTCCTTCACTAAGCTGCAAAACTTTAGACATGAAGGAGGCAAGACTGGTAAAATCTGCCTGGCAAGCATTGGCCAGGGCTTCCAGCAAGCAGTAAGAGGAGGTGGAGACACAGACATAGCTCCTCTGAACAGCAGAAGTCTAGTAAGATACTACTGGATGAAGACATCCAGCTTTAAATAATCAAAACAGCAAGAGGCAAACAGACTTCCAACACCAATTCTGGAACCATCTTCTTTTTCCCCAGTACAGTAGTTCATATTTTAACCTTCTGAAATAAGGATGATTTCAATCCTTCTGTGCTGTTTGCTGAAACACAGGCTAAACTGAACAGAAAAAAATTATGCTTATCTAGACTTTTTCATTTGTTGTTCCCCCTAAATTCCTTTATGCCCTGTAGATGCCTTCCCTTTTCCCAGACCTTTCCTCTTTAGGATTCTTCTCCTCAGGCTTCATTCTGCATCAACTTCCAGTGCCACTCCAGCCCCCAGAGCCATGACAGAAACAGCAAACCCTGAGCTCCCTCCCTCTCACACACACAAACCCAATCTTTCAAGTGGATCCTACTGCTTGTCCCTCCCAGCTATTTTTCTCTTCTGTCAGTGTCGCAGCTGTGACTCCAACACCTAGTCTGTATGCTTGTCTCACCACAGGCAGCCAGGACGGCACAGAAAGATGCCACTTCACCAGAAGAAAGGAGCACACAGAGAAACTCAAAGGCTGCGTAGAGAAGCAACAAACTCCACCTCACACTCCTCCCCAAAAGCCTCCCACTCACACCCAAAACCCAGCACTCTGCTGACCTGTTTCCCCATCTGAGGGGGCTTCTTTTACAACTGAAACACAACAACACTGCCCACAAATGTGCAGAGAACAAACACCACGTGGGCCTACATGTGTGTCTAGTAAGCTCCTCCTAGGCCGATGAGAGCTATCAATCAGAAGTAACTCTGAGTCATGCTTTTTGGGTCAGAGCTCAAAATGTTTGGGTTGTTTGGCACAACAGGGCTACAATGTACTGCTTGGGGTCCCTGCAAAACCAAGGCATAGGTATGCTCACTGCTGCTCTGTACTGCAGCCCTTCTGGGGCAGAGCCATTGTAGTGAAGGTGGTTGTTGATTTGAAGCCATTTGAAGCCTGCTTGAGATTCAGCAAAGCCCTTCAGGTAAAATAAAAACCAAACTATTAAGGTTTCCAAAACAACAATACGTGAGCATGTATCTCCTTAAAGACAAAACTAATTAGTAAACTGGAACATACAGTCAAAATGTAAGCCACTATTTGCAGTGTTTAAGAATGAGAAATATTTAATTAGCAGCTATTCTTACAGTCTGAAGCTGAGTATTTGTTATTCTGAAATGACTTCACTGTCAGTGGTTTCCAAATAAACGGAAGCAGAACTGCAGCAGACTTCAAACTAAGTAGATCTGACTGCAGATTCAGTGTACGCACCCAGAAAGGTGATGCAATCTAGACCTACACATCAACATCTCTGAAACACTCAAAGTATGACATGCTGTACAAACACAATCTTAATGCAGCGTGAGGCAAAGGTGCAAACAGAAATGTTGCTGTGGACTTAAACGTTAAGACAGACATTTGTATGCAAAGATAAATTACACCACACGATACGTACAAAGCACACAGCCACAGAACTGAAAGCTTATCAGGATTAAAATTTCATCAGATATTTGTTTTTGAACTAGATTTAAGACAAGAGACAAATGACAGTGTATGCAAATCACTTCAGCCACCTGGCAGGTAGGGAAAATTTGCTGCAGGGAACAAACAAGTAATAAATAAATAAATAAATAGAGAATATGTTGCCAGGCTCTGAGAGAAAGGGCTACAAGAAAATGGACTCTCTTCCCTCCAGCAGAGGTCACAGCAGTCAAGAGGAATTATTAGCATCATTCTTGTAACGTGAGAACAAGCCAAGCCGCCAAGTAATAGCTACACTGCAATAGTATTTCAAACACTAGCTTTAGCAGTAATACAGAAGAAAATTTCTTTTCTTTTAAATAAAAGGACATCGATTTCCATCAAGAAACTAAACTAGTCAATTCTTCTCTCATGGTATTTTTTTCCTGTTGAACTCAGCGCATCTTGTCTTGAAAGATCTCTGGCAGTCCTGTGACCTGATGCAGGGCTTTTCACTCTAATGAAAATCCTGTCGCCACAAAATAAAGGTCACCAGTATTACACAATAGCTTCCTAGAAACTGTAGAGTCCACCACCTCACCCCCCCACCCCTTTCTGGTCAAATGAAATTGTCTACTCATTACAAATTCGTTGACAGAAACTCAGAGAAGTTAAACATGGAGTGAAGGGACGGAAGCCTGGAGGTTTAACACCTGTGAATACCTTTTCCCACTGATCAAATACCTGAGCTAATGGCTCCTGAAGACACTGCTGGTTCCTACTCTCATTTCTGCCACAGAACATCCCACAAACAAAAATAAGGCACATTTTATTTTTGTTTGTCCATATAACAAAGGCTTAACCTGATGGATTATAACCTTATAATCAGTTTTGGAACTGATGGTAAGTGCAAAAACTGATCTTGGAAGGAAATGCTGTGCACAGAAAACACTGATTTACTGCAAGGACAAATCTACGTGTCTGTTTTTTCTCAGATGGCACCTTTATTCAAACTAAGGAGCCACCCATCCCCGGCCACATCTTGCTCAGGTTGTCAGTGTGTTTTTTTGACAAAGGGGGAAAAAAAAATCCACCAGGTAAACTGGATTATACCAGACCAGTTTTCCTCCTGCCTGAGGAACTGTTTGCAACACCCAAATGTAGAACATGTTCGAAACATTTGCCTGCTTCAGCTGGGTAACGCTACAGAGCATAACTCCCAAGCAAATGGGTGAGCCAAGTGGTTCTTTTCAGGTATAAATTGTTCCTTTCACATCCACTGTTTCAAAGTATTTAGTTGTAGCACCAAGGTTTTCCAGAAGGCAATTTTAGGATACACATTTTGGAAGGAAATGAGAAGCGACAATATCCAGTCACTTTCACTGGCAATACAAGGTTGTAAATCTGACACTGGATGGCACCTGATGGAAGAAAAAGGACATCTGAAATGCTGAGATACTTCTACTGCTATGAAGGCTGTGGAAAGTTAATAGCTTCTTGGGCTGCAATGATGAAGAGAATAAATTCCTCTAAATATCTATTTTCCCTACACATATACCTTGTGGTAAGAACTTTTTCCCTTTTTTTGTTTTACTATTTTATACAGAGAGAGGACCATTTGGTGCCTTATTTGGACTTGCAGTCTATAATATTTCTTTGTTCTAAGTGTCCATCCAAGCAGCTAGTTACTGCTTTCCAGATTTTGAATGTCTGGTGAGAACAAATAGTTTTGCAGTGTTATTTAAAAGGTCTACAGGTAACTATTAAACAAGGAGATCTCCTTGTCTCACCACAAGAGGCACCACCACCACCCAACAACTGCCTCAGCTGCAAAGCAATATAACTTCTTGCATCAAGGACCATCTCCAGTCATTTTTTTTTGTCCGGGAGACATTCCATATATCCATCCAGGTCGCACCCTGCACATAAGCCTCACCTCTGAACACCTCTCCAGTCAGGCCACCAGCTGGCAGAGGCTTGTGAGCAGAGCAGGAATTAAAAGGACAAGCCAGATGTCATAGGGAACAACTGCTTAGTGACAGCACCACCATGGTAGGAAAAGACATCTCTCAGAAATCTTGTCTTAAATTTCAAAAACACATGCCTATGAGCCCTAGGCGATGCCACATGATGCAGGAAATGAAGTCTCTAGTTATGCTGAAAGAAGAAGAGGTACAGGGCTATCCACAAAGTGACACTACACTTACCTTTTCTTGTTAACAGGATTTGGGGTTTTTTTTTTTCCCTTTTCCCCTTTGAAGTCTGGATGCTTGCAATTTTACCAGCACAGGAAGCACATCCCAGTGTGCAGCATCTTTCCCTGCAGTCCGTTCCCCACCCAGGAACCAGGTGCCTCACCCCTGCCCGTACACGCGGCTACGCACATCCCTGGGGACCAGGAGGCAACGCTTCTCACCCCCTTTGCCCTCTACCTACCCCACAAGTCCCCTCAATGGCAGCACCTGCCAAATCCCTGTCAAACCACGGCAAAGGGGTCGACATCTGGTTTTTGGCAGGGAGGATAGGTGCCTGAGCAGCTGTTCCCGTATTTGGGGAAAAGATAGGTTTCTGGGCAGAAGCTGTTTGCATCCCTGATTCTGATCTACCATTGGATGGACCATACTGGCCAAGAATACAGCAGTTTCAAGAATGTGCTAAATGCTCTGTAACTGAAGACAAAGCCATACATTTATAATAAAAATATAAATTAAATAATTAAAAAAAGTGCGTCAAAAAATGTTTCACAAGATCTGAGTTATCGCTAAAGAACAGATTGCAGAGATGTTACATCCTTTTGAAATCCAACACGATTCTGAAGGGCTTCTTTACTACGGTTGTTTTGGTATCTCTTTGAAACTGAAAGCCAAATCAATTTGGGCAAAAATATTGCCCAATTATGCTTGCTGCTGATGACTCCATCTGCATGGGAAACGTGAACACAGTTGAGTGTGAAATGATCCATTCTCAGATAGAAAACTCTGGAAAATTATTTATCTGCACTAAGGGGGCCACAAAGATGCACTTCATTTACTGAAGAAGCAACCAACGATCACAAGTAATGTTACCTAGTAGTAAAAGTCTGTGTGAAAACAGAGTGAACCTTTATCCAACAGAGTTAACTGTAACTCCACCCCTCATGATAAAATTTCTCTTAGCAAACATCCACCCATACCAACCACCACTCACCTCAGCCAAGGTGCCTTTTCAGAAGCCTGACATGCAGAGATGCCCTTTCTGCAATCCTACTTCCAGCACACCCCCACACCCGCCACTTCTCCTCCCTCCTTCTGCTTGTGCTTCTTCAACTTCTTAGAGCAAAGATTACTTTAAAAAAAAAAAATAACCCAGGTTTTCAATGCTGTGGAACACAGCTCTTTCAGACACATTTGCAGTATGGAGAAGAATATTACAGATGAGACAGCCAGTCTCAGGAAAAAAAAGTAATACTTTTTTTTTTATTCAATTTTTTTCCCTGCTTGATCTCGTATCTGCACATTTCCACTGCACTGTTTCTTCCCTCTTCTGAGATCCAAGCAAACCCAGAGAGAGCAGACGGTTCTCAACGTCTCTTAAAAATCCTAAGTGCTTCTTACATATTTCACTTGAACGCTGCCCTCAGAGGGCCTGTGGGAGGTATTCAGAAAAGCAACCTTTGGTTTAGTGATGCTTGTCCCCTTTAGCTTGATCTATCGCTGACAAAGAAAAAGAGGCTCTTCCAAGGAATGGGATGCAGCAGCTGCTATCCAGCTTGGGCAGTGAACGCCCTTTTGGAAGAGCCATTTTTTCTCCCTTGACTAAAGGGTGTGCAGGAAGAACTGTCTCTGGAGGCCTTTCTGTGCATCAGCATCACTGATGACCCTTCTTAACTGCCGCTGCAGGTGACTCCTCACTCAGATCTCCAGGCACACTCTCCTAACACCTCCCTAACTAAATCCATCACTCAGCTCCTGCTCTCTAAATCTAGCATGATAACGACTGTGAGAGGCCCCTCTAAATATGTTTAGTTTACCTAAATATTACTTACTCATTGGTGCCACATGCAAGTTTGCTGTTACTGGATAGCTTGCTACTAACAGAAAGTTAAGGAGGCTTTTCATAATGCAGTTAAGTTATAGAGGGGACAGGTAAACATAAATTAAATTAAGAGAAGTTTTTGATGGAATCTGTCGGTGAGCATCTTAAATAAAGACCCTATGCTAAGGCTTGGCAGCTCTTGTTAGTATTGCAATGTATTATAGTGTGCTTTTTAATTTACATAATGCACCTACTAGCTAGTAAGAGAAGCAGTGTATGTCTAAATCTACTATCAAAGACTATTCTGTCTACAAAGTCATTAGCACCCATTCCCATACCATAGTTTCACTAAAGAAATCATTCCAAAAGAAAGTTTGGAAGGTTCACAGGACACGCCAGCAAGCCTTGGGTATAAGTCTCTGGACAAACAGGATGAATTTCCACTGTGTTCATACCCTGAAGGAAAACACATTTTCAAGCTGGATCTGAGAGACAGACCTGGAGTCTGAGTCAGTGCCAGAAAGAAACACATTAAGAGACTGTGAAGCCAAAAATAAAAGCCATTTGGATAAGATAGACCTAATGAATTGCTACAAGTGATATAAATGAGAAAGACCCATCAGCTGCTGATTTACATGACATCACCACTGATGGCAGTAAGAACAACAGTACACAGATTCCTAATAAAAAAAAAAAAGCTCTGTTGCACCTGATGGTTTGAAGTATCTTCATTTAGCCATATTACACATTTTGAAAAGGCTGAGAAGCCCCAGTTATAAACGGGCAGACCTGTATCACCCTTTGCTGCGACACTGCCTTCCTTGCACACCACCCTGAACAAAGCTACTCTACTACCCTTGGTGTAAAGGCGAGATTTCACTGCTGAAAACAGCAGACTCTGGGAGGTTACTGAACTCTGCTCCTTGAGACCATAAACAAGGAAATGAATCTTTTTTTTTTTTCCAATCTTTCTTCTATAATATCATTACAGGTCCAGAGATCCTCCTTCTCTCATCCCCCTCCAGTGGCAACCTTCCCATGAGAACTCCTCTCTAGATTGAGTTCTTCATCTGAGTAAAACCAGTTTAAACCATTTTTTTAAGCAATAAATTTCTCTTTCCAACTTTTGATAGCACGTTCTGTGCCTCTGCTTTCACAAACCTCTCAGCACAAACCGTCTGTAAAAAGTACCAACCAAACTCCAAGGGCCCAGCCTCTGAACTGTAATGGTTATGCATCAGCCATGTTTCCACCCAGCTTCTACATGTTATTTTTCCACATTTTTCAACAGCACAATAAAAAAAAAAGAACGTCCAGTTCCTTCTTGCTAGAAGACCCAAGAAACAATTCACACAGAAGTTGCCTTTAATTCTCCCAAAAGAGAGCACAGACTTAAAGAACGTCAATATCTAGCTTAGAAGGAGTTTTTGAGAACTTTACATGAGCTACACCAAAGTATACCATTAATGCCACGAATAAACTGAAGAGTTTAAACCGGAAAGGATATAAAGGGAACTGCTGATCTTTCAGCAGGAAGGGGAATACTACAATCTGGTTGTTATTCCGCTGTCAGCATGCAGCACGATGCAGTCCCTCTCTACTCCTGCCGTCACTTTACATCGCTGTAGTACAAACAAGATAGTACTCAGCAGAGGTGAAGCCCTGGAGAAAAGGGAGCCCGAACCCAGGAAGCTGGCAAAGGAGACATTTAAACCAGTTTTGTGTAAGACCACACCTTAGCTGACTTCGTTAAACTGGCATACCACTTGATGTACTTATCTCACAAAACCTAGGAGATTAACTAAAATAATAAACTTTGCTCCGGAGTGCTCAGTAATGACACACTATTGAAAAGAAAACATAAGATTAAGAGTAAATATTGCACTTTCATCTGATCCAGACTTGACCCTACACCAGTCACAGTATAAGAGGCATTATGAATAATGCCTTTTTATAGCTCTATACTTCATGGCTAGGTAAGGAGACAGATATCCCACTGCTCCCAAACAGAAACTGCAAATATTGTAAGAGGTAGTCAGGTTATTCAACCCTTATTGCAACCAATGACTTCAGGATTTGGATTTAACAAGGTTGTGGTTTTGTTCTGGTTTAATATGTTTCCAAAAAGAAAAGGCTGTGGCTGCCCAAGATCTTTAGCCTTGCATCATTAGCTATAGAAAAAACTGCCAGCTTTAGGAAGCCAGGCTAGTGAAAACACACATCTGGGCCTGCCCTGTGAGGGAGAACTGCTTGACCATAACCAGGACAGTCTCTTCACTGCCAAGGCCTGCTCAGCCAAGGGGAAAAAGCACAATGTGTGACCTGATTTAGCTTTCTCTTTTTATTTGTACAGACATAACGTGAGCAGACCTGTGCCTCATCTCTAAAGAGCCCAGTTGCAGCTGTTAGTTAACACACTTTCCATAACTGAGACGTAATTTCACTTGTGCAAGGAGCGGTAAGGTTAGTGTTTGCTACAGCAAATGAAGTAGGGCAGCACCGGTCAGCCACAGGAGTAATGACAGGGGTAAATGCTGGGATTTTAGTCCTCGCCAAGGCTGCACATTCATGCTTCCAGGGCCCAAGTGCCTACACCTGCAAGGGTACCAAACACCACGCTGCCATGCTTCCCGCACCACATGGCTCGGCTGCCCTAAGCCATGTAACGAGCTCTAAACTGGTTTTAATACAGGGAGGATATTGCTGTTGCTGTTTGTAATAAATAAAATAATATTCAAGACAAATCATAGCTATTTATTACATTACCCTAAACTGACACCAGCCAGGCAGGCCCACACCTTGCTCCCTGACATCAATGGCCCCACTCTTATCCTAATCACCTGCGGCTACCAGCCAGCAAGGCAACACATCCGAAGAAAGGTCAGAGTTTAGTTTCTGTATTAAAAGAAAGCACACATGCATACATACATATGTATGATGGTCTACAATTGCTCTTTTGTATTCACAAGCAAGGACTGTAGAGCCTTGGCAAGCACATGTAACACACCAGAAATATGGCTTTTAACAGCCACTGTGCAGACACCTATATTTTAGATTAAAATGGCCAACTACAGGAAAAAAAACAACTATATACTTTCTGCAAAAATCAAAAAACCAGATGGTTTACTCGGTATCACCCTCTAACAAATAGCTCCTAAAGCAAAGCAAAAAAGATGAGGAAATAATTGTTTTGTTTTCCAGCTTCTTAATTGGCTTTTGACAGAACTTCATTCACACACACACACAAAAAAATTGTTTCTCAGCTACTTCTTACAGGCAGGCAGGCAGGCAGCTCCTCTTGTTTACAAGCACGAAGCATAAGAGAAAATCAAAACACTTTTCTGAAAACAAGAGATCTCAGTACTGGAATTCAATGCTCAGATCTTAATTTCCAATTGAATCTAAGAAACTCCACATTATAGAAGACAACTGTTCCTTCCAAACTGTAGATAGGCTTCTATCCTGCACCCAAATTCTTGTCACATATCCTCATGCTCTGTACTTCGAAAATGTAACAGGCATGAGTCCAAACTGAAACTGGTTCAGAACTAAAAATTATTTGTCAACCCAGGCATTCTGGTGCAGTCTCAGTTATGGGTAAGTTCTAGGATACACTAGTAAAATTATTATTCAAATTAAAGTTCTCCTGGAAATTGCTGCAGAACTTTTTGCCTCTCACATCCAACAACATTTTAGAATATTTAGTCTTAAACAATAACTATAACAAACAGGAATAATTCCATCAAAATTTAAAAAAAACAAACTAGAATAAATGGTGAACCCAAGCTGGAAAGATCTAGAATCAGCTTTAATGTCTTCATGTCATTTTTTCAATGTTTCAAACAAGCTGACTAGTCACACTCTTGTTGAACTATCTACCTTTTCTGCAAGTTTTCCCTTTCAGTACAAAATACCTAAGAATAGAAGCAAAAAGTTTACAGAAAGAAGTTATAACCAGCATAAATATCACTAGAGTCTTAAGTTTTCAACCAAAAATAATGGAAAAAAAATCACAAGGAAAAGGTGTGATCCTACCATCCTACCCACAGGTAACAGCTATGGACGAGTGGGCTTTATTCCCATATTTTCTAAAGCAATTTTTTCTTGATGACACTGCTGAAACAGGACCCCTGGAACAGTCGAACTGCTGACAGGGTTTTTTTTTATTCTTTTCTAAAGAGATGTTGATGTGCATGGATGGACAAGAACAAGCCATGTCAGACTCTGTACACTGAAAAACAATGTAGTTAAAAGCTGGAAGCCCATTTTTGCCACATTTCACACTACAGCCTTATTTTCACATCACAAATGGATCCTGTCCTTCTTCAGAAGATACAACAGCACACAGAAAAATGATTTCTTCTTTCCCTCCCTGCCTTTCACCAAACCTTCCCCATCTAAAAACATCCTTTTGCTCATGTTTCTAAAAATCACTCACCATTATTAATGGCTCAGAGCTAAGAAGATGCCTCAGCAAATACTGCCGTCACCACTACTGGGAAAGTCCATCCTCCCTCACGCTCTGCAGAATCCATCAAAAATTCACATTGCCATCAGCAAGTAGTTGATAAAATACAAGAAAATGCAGTTACACATCTTATTGTATGTCACAGGAATTGAACTTCAGCCCTACACCGCCGCTGCTGCAAAGGACCCTACATCCTTACAATACCAGGCAGCTGCTTTCTCATGTGTCTCAATGAAGCCTCCAGAGGCTAATTATCTCAACTATGTATTTGTCAATACAGCTTTTAAAAGTCTACATAATACATCAGGTTTGCAGACGGAACTGTAATTGTCGGCAGTCATTGCCTACAACAACAATGCCTGTTCAAGCTTAATATGTCAACACCCAACCTTTATCCTCAGTAAAATTCATGCTCCTTAAGTGGGGAGCTGGAACCCTGCTCTACTGAGCCTGGAAACGTCACCCTGCAGTGGGATGGGAATAAAGGGCCTGGGCTGATGAATTTGCTATCTTTTTTTCCCCCTCCAGCACTTTGTTAAATAAACTCTATTTCATTTTGCAAAACTACTGTGCCCAATGTTAATAAAGAAATGTTCTGCATTGTAGATTTGTTATGGTTCAGCACTTTGGCTCAGAGTAGAAATGAAATACAAGCACAGAGATGAGATGTAAACAACTGTACTTTAGCTCTGCCAAACAGTTACGAGGTATAGCTCACCAATATATTAAAAAAAAAACCCAACTTGACTCCAGAGAAGATTTTTGTTCAAAGATTAAGTATTTAAAACTTAAGAGGGCCAAAAATAATTCCCCAGTCCCACCACCAAGATGTCTATGTGTGTGTATTTGTGCATATGTGTATATATAAATAATCCCTTGATACTAGTTCCTTTCTGAAGGAGCTGACTTTTTACCCCAGAACCCTCATGGAAAGTTTTTTGGTTTTTTTTTGTTCCCCAATCTGAAGTGGAAACACACCAGAAGACAGACGAAACACAACCTATATAAAATATACAAGTTCCAGTTGCAAATGCTTATTGCCTTCATCTGGTTACACCAGCAACCTTTGGAGAGGAACCTTTCTTTCGATTATCTTATTTCTTATTTTACAGTTGCCATCTCTGTCATCTCTCAGCTCTAATACCTTAAGAAGTCCCCCCACTCCTTTTCCTTGGATCCATTATCGTCATCATCTGCAATTTAATCTGACATGAAGTCCTTGCAAAAGCAGAGCAGAAAAGAAGGGCTGGCTGTTGTTTTTACAGCAAAGCTATCACCACAGCTTCAATCCATCCTTTGAAGGAGGCAATAAGCCACAATCTCACCATATATAGTGGGTGCCCAGATGAAAAAAGTTTATGACAAGGGTAATTCAGAAATCAGTTGGAAATCCGTAACTTTGTATGAACTACTAATAGTTTTGCAGACTTGCTCAAACAATTGGTTTAAATAGGTTTTCAGCAAAAAGAAAGCACCTTGAAGCTTTCACAAATTTAACCTTGCGGAACAGTAATTACTTTGGTGTAGTCACTACCTGTTTACAACAGGCATGGCTACAAGACCAAAAAAAAAAAGCCATTTTCCACTTCATTATTTTCATATATTCCCCATTACTGTTTTCTAGCTTCCCAGAAAAGGGGGTTGTAGTCCAGAACACTGATATATGTGCTTCACAGGGCCCAAGAGACTATCAATAATGATATACACACTAGCATGGTGCCACTTTAATTCAAAACAGAATTATGTTCAACATTTGTTTCCTGAGCACAGCACCCGCTCAGTATTAGTTTCATATTACCAAGACAGAGGAATAAAAAGAACCCCACCTGATAAAAGCCATGTACCTCCTTAGACTATGAACCTTTTTTCCCCCTTTTTTATAATTATTAAAATAGGAGCAAGATGGTATTTATTAGAGGAAAATTTCCACCTACCAGTAACGAACTATGAATCTGTGGAAAGAGACTGCACCTGGAAACAGGGTATGAAAAAGCTCTGAAAAAAACATAAGGCGGCTGATAACTAAGATACATAAAGTTTTCACTCCTTAACCTTGTATTAAGCTTTTAAAATATAGCTAACCTAGAGCACATCATACACAAAATACTTTGCAAAATCTAAAATGTCCTCACTGCACAACTGTTTAGTGCAGTTTTGTTCGGCAAAGACCTTCCACATGAACTAAGTGCTCCTGCACATTACTTCTGCATTGCCTACGCCTTTATGGAATTTGAAATACCAGCTCTAAATGGTACCAAGTCACTGAAGTCCAATCAGATGCTCTAGTGATGACAAATAGCTATAAGTATTACAGTTCAGATCACTCTATAGACGCAGGGGACTGAAGGAGGAGATGTGAGATTATTTTACTAATTCTACATCGCAGCTGGACCTTCCCTGTCCCCTGCCTCAGTGGAAGTGCCATCTGCTCCCATGAACTATACCCCCGTTGCCCCAGCCAGAAGAGGGTTCCCTGCTGCTGGCCAGCTGCTGATGCATTGGTTTTTGAAGCAGAAGGGCTGCACACCATTGCTGTCCCCTGCTCCTGTGGAATCAGGGGTTGCACAGTGCTCTCATGGGACTCAGAGCTGCAGGATCACTTGTTCACCCCGACTGAGGCAACCTAACCATAGTAAGTGTTTGAAGAAGTTTTGATGTTTAATTAACAGCAAATATATTTTTAAAACATCTCTTGGAAACCTTCTAAAATGACAGATGTGTAGTAATTACTGTACTCCTACGATTATATTAATTCACATGACTTATTATGCAAAAATGGAAATAGTCCTGAAATTCATATTTACAGCAAAAGCTATGCTCTTTTCATCATTTTTCCTAAAATTTTGAAGAAAAAAGCCCCCTTGAATGTTAAAAACATGCTTTTGCATT
>VZTV01037384.1:0-14896 GCA_013400875.1 Anhinga rufa
CCATGACAGAGAGTAAAAATAAAGGCCAATTTGCAACCTTTCCACCCATTGCCTCCTGAAAACCTTATTCTGGAAGATGAGATGTTTCATACAATGAGCTAATTCACAAGCAGCACATATTGGAAGGAAAACAAATTCTTCAAAGCAGTAGACCCCAAAATGACACTAGGGAATTAGGCTTGTGTCCGAAGATTCCAATCAATACAAAATTAGGGTAATATTAAATTAATATGTGGTATTAAATACCACATAAATGCACAGGCAGTAAGTCATGTAAAGGAGGTTTTTGATTCTCTGGCAGTTACTGCAGTTGAAGTTTGAATAAGCATAACATAGAATGAGCAATTAATAATACTGTACAAATGCTAAGAGTTGTAACTTTTTAGCCACGTTTTTAATCTGTGGCTTTTTAGAAGTTATTTTGAAATGTTTTTTTTCTGATTTACTTGTAGCATTTAATTATGGATAAAGTGTTGAGTAATAAACAAATACAGTAACATCTAACTCTGTTTTACCACCATATACCTACATTTGCTGTAGTTTCTAGTAATTATATTGAATCTGGTAGGTCCAGAAATTAATTACCATCTACTGTCCACTATCGGGGACTGAAATAATCATAATAATCAGTTACTGTTTGTACTTTGTAATTACATGTTCTTTACTGTGCAAATAATTTGCCACTGTTTACCAAGTAAAATAATGGTAATTCATAGCACAAAGCTAAAGGTTTTCTGTGTTTCTAGCACTATTTGAAAAAAGCCATTAGATTTCTAACTGTAGCACAGCAGGTTTTCTTCTGGAATTACTAAAAAAAACCCCCAACATACATGTGATCTACAACATTAGCCTCCATGCATGAAAGTGGAAGTCAGCTTAGAGGCTTGAAGGCTTGAATTTCTAAAGTGACTTAGGAGTTGCAGTTCTTCATTTTTAGATGCTGGCCTCACAGGGCAGAATAAGACGCTTGGAGTTACACTTCCTACAAGGGGATTTGGCAACCTCTAAATGAAGTTTGTGGCAGGCACTATGCTGAGTGAAGAGCCTCGTAAGATGAGACTGTGAAGAGAGAGTGGGCCTTCTTAGTGTCCAGCACTACATGTAGAAAGTTACCTATATCAAATGAATGTAAATGGCGATCACAGAGTTAGGGGACCTCGCAAAAGACACCTTTCAAAAGTGTGACTAAAGCAGGAAAAGGTCTGTTTCTTTTCTTTACAAACACATCTGGCTGAGAAGCTGTTCCTCAACCCCTCTTTAAACAGTAGTTCTGAGATTGTGGTAGAGCTTCAGTTTAGTACCTCATCCCTGCATCTGCCACGTGCAGAAGACCACCCTGATGACCTATCTGTGAGGTGTTTGGGATAGTATTAAGACACTGCGACACACTTTCCTCCTCTAGTTGAAGCTCAGTCCGAGGGTTTTACTTCATTAGCTAGTGGAATAACACAGCTCTTCAACCTAAAGATGAGAGCATTCATCTGAGGGAGGGAGGCTTGAGTAGCTGAAATACCCGGATTACTTAGTATGCAAAGGGCTTTAGGTGGTATTGCTCACTACCATTTTTGCAGGACAAAACATGATGCTAAAACAAGGAACATAACTCTAAAAAAGAAGTTTGGCTCTACAAGGAAAAAACCGAACACATAACATCACATGTAGAAGAGGCTGTAAGGAGACATCTGGTTGTACTGGTCTAGGAATTGATACCATATTTAATCCTTGCAATTGTTAAAAAAGAAGTGATTATTTCTTTCAGCTGAAAATCTGAGATTAGACTTCAAGGTATGTCTTACTGTCTTTTTAATCAATGAATTTAAGTATTTTTCCTCTTTTTAAATGGCTGATGGCTCCAGCATGTTTTGCTTGAAAGTCTGCATTGACTTCTGACTTGATAGTTGATATGAAGGCAAACATTTTCACTCTGTTAAGTTGGGATATATGCTACTGCTGTACTGGAGCAATGGAAACCCTTGAAACTTCCGTGTTGATGTTCAGAAGAATACAAACCTAGTTGAAAACATATAAGCATGTTGAAATTTCCCTCATAGTTTGAGAATGTAAGGTTACTGAGATTCAGTCAACAGCAGAATGCTGTACAAGAGAAGCTACTGTTGGCTGAAAATTAAGATGTTTGCTTCTGCCTTCATTTAACTGAGCTCATCCCGGTGAAGCTCTTTCATGTGTGAAGAAATACATTATTCACACTCCTTAGATATAACAGCATTGTGGTTAAGCCTAAAAAATTATCAAAATGACCATACAATGCCTGTATGAGCTTGAGAATCAGCCTTGTTAACCCCTTTAACCTTCACTGCAGATCTATTCTGAAAGAAAAACATGTTTCTAAGAGGATTAGCATTTTTAGACTTTCTGCCTTGGTTAGACTGAGTAAATGTGTATTTCTGAGGATCAGGAAAGAATGTGTGGAGAGCTGCAATCTGTGAACTCCTGTCAGGAGATATCATAACAATGGGTAACATGTGATGAATACGCACCATGATGGCTCAGAGCATAACTTATCCATAGGCACAAGCATGTTTTTGCAAACCTCTCTGTGAGTGCAGGCATGATTTTCTTCCAGCTACTCTAGCCATCCATCAGCTACAGGTTGCCAAGTATGCATTTCTGCTGGCAGGGTGGACTGTGGATGTATGCCTGCTTGAGGCAGAGTTAGACAGGATAGCGTGAACATGCAGATATGTAAGAGACCTGCTTTGAACTGAGACAGCTGATTTTGCCTTCAGCAGAAAAAGGAGTGCTTGTATTCTAGTTTGATTAGTAGAGCTGTGGTGATGCTATTCTTTTGCTCATATGCAGCAGTGAGCGGTGGGAGATGATAGTGTTGCATCAGACACAGTTATGTCATGATGTTTCTTTAAGATGTTAGTGGACCCGTTGGAAGGCCCCTCCCTGGTCATAGCCACTTCAGTTTGCTCCTATTTTTTTCTTTTTTAGAAATATAACCATTGCTATTTAGTGGTTGCTGTCTTTTAAATGGAAACAAAGTACCTTCATTAATTGCTTATCCCTAGAAAACTTACAGTAAATATGTTTGATTGATTTGGGCTTCATAACACTTTGGGGTGATTTTAGGTTTAATGCAGTTTTTACTATTTTTACTATTATTCTTATGTCACAAGCAATCTGATATTTTTTTGTTTAACTTGGAATACTGCCTTGCAGATATCATCAGTTGAAAAAAAATGGGAAAATCCAATATTCCACCACATCAAACTTGTGTAAAGTGAGGGTTGCATTCTGATGTCTGCAAATTAGGTGTCTCTTGTCCTTGCGCCTGTATGCTGACCTTATGATTGATAACAATCGCTAATCTTTGATCAGCAGAGCTAAGCTCACTATGCCATTTGATAAATAGAACTAATGTTCAATACTTAGCTTCTTTCTAATACTTTTTTCTTTTTTTTGCAATTCTGAGTGTACGTTCAGTCTACGTTTTCTAACACAAGAGATAGGAAGGCATGGGTTTTCTTTTTTTTTTCTTTTTCTTTTTTAAGGAAGTAAATGCTCACATGAATAGATGATGTTTGCAGTGGAGTACAGGTTGCTACACTGAATTAGACTGAAGTCAGCTTCCATTCCGTAGCCCAGGAGTTAATGAAGTTTGCATTTGTCTGTATTTGTGAGTGAGGAGAAGCAGAGACTGCCAAATGATCCTGAATGCAAATCCAGATATTTTAAATTTGTTCTGGTCTTTAATCATCCAGGTTGTTCTGAGAAGTCTTGGGGCACTGAGGTTGGGCCAGAGATCTCTGCAAAGAGAATATGCCATGAATTTTCCTGTTCAATCTGTGGGTTTCAAGTCAGAACACACCGGTGTGTCATTTTGCACTACAGACAAACCACTTCTGGTTACTAAAAATTGAAATCAGGATCTTGGATGATTGCATCCTAGTACTCAGTTGCCTCATTTAATCTTTTTAAGTGTAATAATATGGATATGGGCTTTTCCAGTGACTTCTGTTTGCCGTTTCAGAGACTTTTGTCACATTGCTGTGACTGTTAGGAGCACTAGTTAATTCTTTACCAGTCTTAAGAAATGTGCAAGTAATGAAGTAAGATGACTTCCATCATGTAATTTCAACAAAGACTGCGATAACCACCAAGCCTAACTTGAGAGTACTAACTCTCCTTACCTGTCTGTGGAGAATTTGTATTTCTTCTGCAAGGAACGATGGATTAATGTCAGTGGCAGTGTGCTAACTTGGGTGGACCTTTAACTACTCGATGGAAATGCCACCAGAAAAACAAATTGCACTGCAGGAGTGTACAGGAGACTGTAACATGTCTATAAATGAAACTATCCATAGATCTGAGGGAGTGGTAAATAACATTACCAGGCATTAATTGAGATAATTTCAGTGAAGTCTGGCTTAGGTGGTAGAAAATCAAATGTTTTTCCAAACAACGCTTTTTTTCTTTCCTTTTCCTCCTCCCTTGTTTCTCTCTCTAATAACTTGAGATACATAATTTTGTTGCTTTGTTTCACATGGGCACACTAGTGCTACAGTCTAGCAACAACTTATAAATGTACTCAAGTTTAACCACCTATGTAAGCATTTGTGGGAATGTGGCCAACAGTTTAATTATTTTTGTCAGTTGCTTGGAAGAGGCACTAGCTTTTTTCAAGGGTTTGATGCCCACCAGCTATTTTTGGAAATCATTAGCAGCAAACATGAGAAAATGAGAGTTATTTTCATTTTTTCATATATGAATGTCTGATAAATGTAAAACAATAAATTGGATCCCTTCTTCTGTGTTCTCAACCCCTAGAAGTTTTAATTACTGAAAAAATTCAGGCATGGCTATTCATCCATTTTGAAATATTACTGGAGCTTTGCCTGCTAATGTCAGCCAATGTTGCTGAAGTGATTTAGCTAATTAATAGGTTGTTACAACATTTGCGTAGAATCTTGCACTCAAGTCAATAGAACTGTTTAAGGAGGAAGAAAACACTGCTGAGTGCATGAGTTAATCAAGGAGTTAGTGCTCTGAAAGACCATCTGGGGAGTATGTCTGAAAAGAGAGGATTTTGTCTTGTGAAAGACAAAACTCTTTCTTTATGGGGCTTTATGGGGCAGCTGGTTCAGGTAGCATTTTTACCTTCTGAGTTCTGTGTGTGATCACAATAAAATGACCCTATATGTCATGATTATGGATTAGTAGTAATTAATTTTAGATAGTTAGATAAATTTAGATAGTTAATAGTTAGATAAATTCGTCTCCAATTTTTTCATTCAGGAATGATCTTGCCACTACTCTGCAAAACAATTGAACAGAAAGGACAATATTTTTGTTGCAAAAACTGTCCAGAAAGGACTTGGAGATTAGTCTCACAATGAAGTGCTTAACTTGCCATTCAGTTGTTAAAATCAGTGTTGAAGAGCTTGAGTGTGCTAGTCGTGCGTTCAGTTATGGGATATCAGCTGTAGGATGGGAAAGGAGCAATAGCAGAAACCATCACTCAAGGGATGATGCCTGCCTCAGTCAGAGGCATGCAATACCTGAAGCTCGGAAGGACAGAACTGGAACTGAGGAGACCTGGCATCTGTGCATAGCTTTGCCACAGACACCCTGAGTAGCCACATCCTCGGTTAAATCCCCTGAATTCAATGTGTGGCAGGCACCTGAATGTCAAGCCCATCACAACTCTGTGCCTCAATTTTCAAGGGGAAATTCTGCCCTTTCTCTTCAGACCGGGCATGTGCTATGGTAGAGGATGCTCCCCTCCTCTGTGTCCACAGTGGTGCCAGCAGCATGGCATCTGGAGTTTGTAATAGAGAATGGGATTATAAGCTTTGGTACTGCAATGTTAAAAAATAAACTTTGTGCGGTGCTGTTCCTTATAACAGAATCTGTATTACAGATCTGCCAACAAAGTACCAATACTTGGTCATTATTTCTTATCTGAGCCTTGTAAGCTATTAAACAAGACTATAAATATAGTCATCAAGAAAAATAGGTTTAAGTTAAATGTTAAATAGTTGCAAAAGTAAAGAATAATGTTTCTGATTAATTTTCTTTGTCAAATAGTACCCTAAATGGTATTGAAATTTGTCACTTAATCAAAGAAGTGTCTAAACTGTGTGCAATTACATTTTAAAAAATTAGAACACAATTTGCCCAGAAGATAAATAATTATGGTCCAATTTTATAAGTGTATCTCCAATTGTTAGAACAATTTAAATAGGAGCAAGTATGTACCAATTAATTATAACTTAGAAGGTTATTCTTAGCTCATTGTAGAGCTTTATTATTCACTCTTGAAAAAAAAAAATCCCTGTAAAGGCACAGCATGATTTTAATTAATTTTTTTTGAACTGTTTAATTTTTAACTTTTTCCCAAAGCATTTAATTTTTAAACATGAGCTCTGGTAGCTACATATTTCATTCTCACCATCATATCTCTTAAGCAAGAAAAATAAAGTTAAATAAATTGGATCAGTATTCAAATAAAAGCCATTTAAAGTGATGCTTTCAAAAGTTAATCTTTATTCGTCTGAAGTATCCATCAATCATATTAGCTCTTTAAAAATGGGAGCAGCCTTGAAGGCCCAGATGAGGTTTAATACAAGACGGGGATACATTCTGCAGTGTTACTACCTAAGCAGTACTGAAACAGTGGTAATTTTATCCACTTGATTCAGTTAATACAGGGGACAAACATTCCACATGCTGGGCTAGTGCCTTGGAACTGCAATTTTAGAACAACATTTTCCATGAAGGTATAAAATAAAAAAATCTGTAGACTGGGGAGATTTCATATGTTTAGATAACAATGAGGGTGCCAGAGCAGTGGCACAGGCTGCCCAGAGAGGCTGTGGAGTCTCCTTCCCTGGAGACATTCAAACCCCGCCTGGACGCGGTCCTGAGCCCCCTGCTCTAGGTGTGCCTGCTCACGCAGGGGGGTTGGACAAGATGATCTCTGGAGGTCCCTTCCAACCCCTGCCATTCCGTGATTCTGCGAAATACAGGCCCATAATGACTGGAGGAGAGAGAAAGCAAAAATCCCCACAAATGGAGAAAATGCAATTAGAGGGCTCCCTGTTGAGTTAAAGAGAAATGACTTTGGGGCTATTTGCATTTTCATAAACAATTTTCATTTCCACAAGAACTCCCCTGTCTACAGTCCTGATTACATGCCTCTCACAGGAGTAATTTGTAGCTTTTCATAGCTGTAAGTTTTGTAGTTTCTGAAGCTAAGCCTTTTAAAATGGGTATTTGTTTTGATGTCTTGGTTTGTAGGGGCTGATTTTTTTCATGTTGTCCTAATGACTTAGCTTATAGATAGAGACCTAAAACCTTCCCTCGAGCAATTGGTTGGATGGTACTGAGTAGATCTGCTGTAGCACTGCAAGTATGCTATCACCAGTTTGCTGGCAATAGTTTTCTTTGCAAGAAACATGGTGACATCTAGGCTACGGGCATGGGATCAGTGCCATCACTTGTCTTAAGTCTTCCTTCCTTCCCAGAGCATGCAAATGATCTTGCAGTTACTGACTGCACTGCTGCTGAAATTGCTTGTGTTGGCACTTAAAACATAAGAGATGAAGTAGCTGGGAAAGCCCATCAAATTGGTATGTTTCACTGTAACTTTCAAAAATGCAAACCTCATAAATGAGGAATGCTGACCTTTCTGAGATTAGACATCCACTTCTAGGTACCTCTGCTGCTGACTGTACTAAGCAAACACAGAGTGACAGTCCTTCCAGCACACAGTTCCTACCTGAATTAATGGGACAATCAACCAAAAAGAATTACCTTCTCCAGGTGCCTTATAGTTCTTTAGAGTATCTGTTGGCTGAGTCTCATCTCTTGCAGTAAACCAAAGATAATATTTCTGCCAGCAAAGCTCAGAAAGAACTATGTATGCTTCTAAAAAAAAATATTTAGTGTTTGTGTGTCAAGATATAAAGTCCTTCCTTCGTTGAAATAAGGCTTGATTGGGTTCAATTGTTCTTCATGTTCAGATATCATATGACAAGACAGATCTGGGGCAATGGGTTGTTTAGTCCAACAGTCAGGATAGCATCTGTTAGTCCTTTTGGTTTAGCATATGTTCTTATGGCTGCTGTCAGTGTATTAAATCCCAAATTAAAGGCAAAAAAAGATGTAAGCTGGTAAGGAAGTTGTGCTTTAAGGACGAATAACGTAGTGTATTGGAAAATCAAGACACAATGATAATTAACAGAACTTTCATGTTCTATGCAGTGTATGTGGATATGGCTGCATATCTATGTTACTGTAATTGCTAACATGAAGTTTTGAGAGAGCTGCATTTATTTAGAAAAGTTTAAGCCTCATTCTGAGTTAATATAAGCCAACACAAAGGCAGCACCTAAATATCTGCTTTGTCAATTTTAGTATGTCTTGATTTCTTGTGTTTAAATATGTAGCCTTAATTTTCTGTAATAGACTCAATTATATGCAGTTTCCTTTGCATGCACTTTTTGAAAGAAAGGTTAAATGAGGGAAAAATAAACTGTTGATATTCATTAACGTTTGAAATATCGCAACAAGGGCTTAATGATAGACATACAAGTAAGAAGTACAAATTCCATTACAGTGAAATGGAAATTCAGCACCTAGCACACATGGATAATTCTGTAAATGTCAACCAAACTCACATTTTACTAACGTTAACTCAGTTTTTGAGAATCAAAACTCAGTAGTATGGAAAGGCTGGTGAAAGTGATAACTTTTTTCCTTTACTGCCCATGTACGTTTAAACACTGTTTCTTTTAATGGATCAGGTCAGCTTTAAGGATTTTCTGGTTTCTTTGGTCTTGGCATAATGATTCTATAGGGACCACAGAAGCAGTTGCATAGTCCATACGTAAGCCAAAACCTACTGATCTTGGGTAAATCTGAGGAGAATTACTAACTTTTTTCAATGCCAAGCTTTTTAGGTCATCTGAACATTGAGGGAAAACATCTAAGAAGGTAATAGGAAGCATCAAGGGGGAGGAGCTGTGGAACCTGCATTTTTTTGGAGGTCCCATCTATGTGTAAGTGACATGTAGGAATTGCTTGAGCTATGTGGTCCTAACCATAGCAATGCTGATTGCCTAGCTCGGCTCAGGACAGGCATGTTCTCACAGTTTGGTGGTGGAAGGAGAGGAAACAGTAAGATCTTGAACCATGCCAGCATCTGCACTGTAGTACCAATCTACACTGGCTAGATGGTAGCAGTTCGTGGCAGAGATGAGACATTGCACCTCTGATTTTGCTTTAGAAGGCAATATTGCTGGTGCGTGCTGTGCATAGTTAAAAGTTTCATATTCCTAGAAACTTTAAAATGGATTACATTTCTCTTGCCTACCCTTTGAGTTTTGCTGTGGAGAGTTTACTCCTGAATAAATGCCTGGGTTTGTCTGCATTAAATTCAAAATACCTCAGCACTAGTCAAGGAAGCCCTTTGTGGCTCCGTTAGCGTGGAACTCTGCTAAAAAATCTCCAAGAAGCAGCACTATCCTGCCTGAGCCATGTCAGCTCAGCAGAAGCAAAATTCATGTGACTAACTGCATCTAAAACTGCAGATACACCCACTGAGCTGACAACTGCACTCACCAGAGAACAGGAAAACAGCCTCAACATCAGGACTTTTTTGCTACTCAGAAAAAGCATAACAAAAAAGCAGTAGGCATTAATTCCCCAAAGTTCTTCAGCCAGTAGGAGTGAACTTTTTTTCCCAGTTTTGCCTTAATGTAGCTTCATATTCCTTTTTTTCTTTTTCTCAAGAAACCATCATAGTTGCTGGGACTGGCTAACCCCAGAGAAGCAACAACAGTTTGTAAGCCTTCACAGTCATCCATATACAGTTTCTTACCTTGCCTACTTCCTTCTAAAGTACTGAAGAGGAGCCATAATTTTGAATGCTGAAAAGCCACACTGTTTTAATTTTCCAGGGACTCAGACATGGCCAAAGAGATATGCTGAATTTTTTTTACAAAAACACTCATCACAGAGCCCAATAATAGAAAATTTCACTGGAAGGAAGTTTGTTTTCTGGAGAATGAATAGATGGGAGTAAAATAATCTCTTTATTCTTGACTGGGATAGCCCGGTCTATGGCATAAGACTTTGGTGAAAGTCTTGAATTAAAGTATTGATGTAACCTTTTATTTCTGTGTTGTGTAAGATTTGATATCAAATTTATAGAGGTCGTTCCTGGGTTGGGGCAACCCCCGATATCAATACAAGCTGGGGGATGAAGAGATTGAGAGCAGCCCTGCAGAGAAGGACCTGATGGATGAAAAGCTGGACATGAGCCAACAAGGTGCACTTGCAGCCCAGAAAGCCAACCATACCCTGGGCTGCATCAAAAGCAGCGTGGCCAGCAGGGCGAGGGAGGGGATTCTGCCCCTCTACTCTGCTCTGGTGAGACCCCACCTGGAGTGCTGCATCCAGCTCTGGAGCCCCCAGCACAGAAAGGACATGGAGCTGTTGGAGCAGGTCCAGAGGAGGCCACAAAGATGATCAGAGGGCTGGAGCACCTCTCCTGTGAGGACAGGCTGAGAGAGTTGGGGGTTGTTCAGCCTGGAGAAGAGAAGGCTGAAGGGAGACATTACTGCAGCCTTCCAGTACTTAAAGGGGGACTATAGGAAAGATGGGGACAACCTCTTTAGCAAAGCTTTTTTTTTTTTTTTACAATGAGGGTGGTGAGACACTGGCACAGGTTGCCCAGAGAGGTGGTAGATGCCCCATCCCTGGAAACATTCAAGGTCAGGTTGGACGGGGCTCTGAGCAACCTGGTGTAGTTGAAGCTGTCCCTGCTCACTGCAGGGGGGTTGGACTAGATGACCTCTAAAGGTCCCTTCCAACCCAAACCATTCTATGATTATATGATCCTTTGTCCCACTGTATTACTGCCCAGACACGGACAGCAGCTATACTTCTAGATTCTCTAAAGAGATCTTGCATATGAATTTCCAGAGGTCTTTTAGCCCAGCTATTAGTAACTAGAGAACTGTATTTTGGTATAATTTTTACCAACAAAAAGAGAGCGTTCTTTCCTGCAAATCAGAAACATATTCCTCTGAGAAATGTCTACCTTTATCTGCAGGAATACACTTCGGCTCACAAATGTTTCAGCTTTTGTGCTTGTATAGGGTAGGGAATTGAAAGCCCAGCGGAGATCTTTTTAGAAGAAAATGTTACATACGCACATCCTATACTATGTCTGAATTTGGCTTCAAGAAGCTTTCATTTAACTGTAGTATAAGTTTATATTACTTGAGCAGTAATCACAGTTCACAACCATCCTGTGGCATAGCTTGTTTTGCACTGGTATTAATATGCTGAAGAAGCGAACAGATATTTCTATTTTCTTTACTCCTGAAAATACCATTTTTAAGTAGTGTTGTCTCAGCACATCCTTACTTGTATGTTACTATATGAAGATGGAGCACTTTTCAGCACAAGCAAGGAGTTGTTTCTGCCTGATCAGGTCCTGTTCTAAAACCTCAGTACTAAGGACTAGAAGAGGAGATTTGGCTTAGAGCCCAGCAATAGAGTGATAAGATCCTGTGCTAATTTGGAGAGCTTATGTTAGCTATCCTGCAGGTTATGTGGCACATTATGTGTTGGTGAACTGGATGACCATAATTTACAGTCTCCTGACAACGTGACAGTGTTATGAAAAGAATTGCAAGCATGTGTTACCCATTAGAAAATCCATTAGGATGTCCTGGAAGATTTTAGTAGCAGTAAAGAGATGCAAATGCAATTAAAAAAAAAATATTACTGTTGCACTTTAAATTTGGAGTTTCATAAATGTAGTGATGTTCCTCCTTTGGCTGCTTATTTATAAGGCTGGTTGTTTACCACAGTGCTGTTACTGATTTCTTTTATAGAATCCCACTCAATGTAAGAGACATTGTCTACTGTACAGGAGTTTCACTGATGGATGAAGATGTATGGGAGTTCATTTGGATGAAATTTCATTCCACCACAGCAGTGTCTGAGAAGAAAATATTATTAGAAGCCTTAACTTGCAGTGACGACAGAAACTTGCTCAACAGGTACAAAAATATTATATATCTGTATCTGACAATTACCAATAATCACTTTGACATTTATGGTTCATCACTTGAGCTTTGGTCTAAATGAAAAAAACTTTGCATTTCAAGCACAGGCTTACTGTGTGTTTAAACTGTTTCATGGTTTTGCATAATGCATATGAAAGTTGACACATATTGTAGATTTTCACTTCCAAATTTTCCTATGTTCTTGAAAATGTTTGAAATCCTATAATAATTGCTATTATTTTTTTGTTAGCATATCCTTTATTTAAATGTACTGAACAGTCTGATCTTATTGATTTCATAGAAATGCACATGTAAAGTTCCAGTCAGCTTTTACTGAAATTCTTTTACATCAAGATTTTTCTTGATTTATAAATGTGTTGGGTCTTTGGAATCATAGAATTAAACCGCTGAACTCACTTGGAGACTTAAACAAACCATTTTGCAGTGATTATTTTTTTTCTGAGAGTTTTCTCATGTGCTATTGTCAGACTATGTGTTGATGAAACTAATTAGGATTTTTTTTTCCTTGTTTCTCCCACTAGACTTTTGAATTTGTCTCTCAACTCTGAAGTTGTCCTGGATCAGGATGCAATTGATGTGATAATCCATGTAGCTCGAAATCCACATGGAAGGGATCTTGCTTGGAAGTTTTTCAGAGCAAAATGGAAAATATTAAATGCTAGGTAAAGATAAAAATCTAAATTTATTTTCATTTTCTTATTTTGATGTAATTCATGTAAGTATTGTATATGTATGTATTCATCTGAGTTCCTGAATCTAGTCCATTCTCTTTTAATCTATAAACAGAGATGTCTCTAAATATGAAATGCATACATATGAGTCATAAATGCATTTATTCATGGATTATCACACACATGCATAGAAACATTTATCTCTTAGTGATCATCTGTATATCCATATATTACTGTATTGTGCCTGCACTTATGATAATGAATTCTATCTATATGTCAGGTGCTGCAGTTCTACTTTTACATGGATAAAAAAGCAGCACTTCCCAAAGGAATTTTGCTGATTTTAAGTCTGATAGTAAAAAAATCTTTTCAGGAACATTATTTCAACTGTGGAAAAAAACACCAAACCCTTTTTGAAACATTTCCATTTTGAAAAGGGTGCTAATATAGTGTCATCCCCTTTCTTTCCACTCTGTGTTTCCGGTGAGTTTCAAGTAATAGAGGAGCAACATTTTGAAATAAAAATAGATGAACAGGAAGGAAACAGGGTTGTTCCTTATATCTACTTCTCTTTCTCTTTGAACAAGCGCTACATGCTCCTATTCAGAAGCCCAGTCAACATTTTTAAATCCTTTTTTGAAGGATTAATATCAAAATTAATTCAATGAATGAGAAATTTATTTAGTTCTTTAGGGACAGCCTGAGAGTCTGAAAGATTTCACAGCAGCTCATCTGATACTGACAGATTAGAAAGGACAACAACTCAGATGAGGTTCAAGTTCTTAAAGACAGGTGTCCAAGAACTTCAGACACCCCACACCAGGCCACTCCCATGGTGTTGGCAGAAAAAAGTATGAGAGATCTGTTCCATTCTGGACTTTTGAGGAGCCATCTAGTGTACCACAGATTATGTAAAATGGTATATTTAAAATGCTGTATTTAAGCAACTAAATCCTAGTGCCTGATGAATACAGGTGCAAACTTACTATAGGCTTCACGGCATCAAGAGTCAAGGAAACTTAGAGACTTTCCTAAAGATTCAAAAAGTTGTTCATGCTGTTTTGGATAATACTTTATAGTATAGTGGGATTTTAGATGACGTTCAGCTGGGAAAATAGGTTTGAGCTGGAATTGGTTTTGGAATTTTATACTGCAGGAGCATACTTTTTTTGAAAGCAATTTCCAAAAATCTTTAAGAGTGCAAAAGAGTTTAAAAATGAAGAATCCTCTCCTTCTGGTATGAATATTCCAGGAACTGGACTTTTACATAGAAGGTGGATGGCAACCCACTACAGTTAGTTGTGCTCTGGATAGCAAATAATATTTCAGGTTCCTCTAGGGATTTATACAGAGCTTAGGCATAAATCTGTCAAAATCCGTATTGCTACAAACACATACACAGAAGTTGTGTCCTGCCTTAGCAAGTACGTTCATCTAACAACCTAGCTAACACCTGTGATTTTAGACGTGGACAAGGTTAAACAGTGTAGACAAATGGACAAGATTTAGAAAACTGTGCCATATGCCAAGTTTATTGTGTCTTTTAATTTTAAATACCTTAACTTCACGTAAAATTTGAATTTTATTTATCTCACTTGCTTGGAATGCACCACTGTGTTATCTGAGTTCCGAACAATCAGCAGGGCCTCATCAAAAACCTGTTATTGTCCTTTTTTTAATGAGAAAATAACAGAGAGTCTGTCTCTTTGCCTGACACTGACTTTATGTTATCTACATTCAGTTTAATCTTCAAATACATGTCAGAGCCACCAAAAAGATTGTAGCAGTTGTATTTTTCTGAACGGACATCCAGTTGAGTTTCCATCAATCAGCAAAAGATTCAATGCAGTGGAATTAAATAGTTCATGCAAGCTGTACATACGTGATATATATTGAAAATAACTTTGTTTTGTAATTATAGATTAAAACATTTGAAGAGAGACTTTGAGAGGGTGGAATTAGTCTAACACCTTGCCCCTTAATGTTCAGTGAAAGAGTGACATGATAGAATGCAAAATTGGGCTTCTGATTTAAGCTTGCCACACTAGTACATTTTAAAAATACAAACTTTATTGCAGAATTGTAGTTAAAGTATACTCCATCCCAAGGCATCTTTTTTCTACAATTATAATTTATTATTTAATTTTATTTTAA
>VZTV01037391.1:0-18110 GCA_013400875.1 Anhinga rufa
CACACACAGACACACAAACATGCCCCCTGCTTCAATCAGTTCCCTGAAAGGCAGTGAATTACACGAAATACGCTTGGATGACTTCAGAACAATCACCCTGTGCCAAAAGTGCAACTGGGCTTCTGATTTTGTTAACCAACCAGTTCACAGGAAAACGGCTATCATTCGTCTCTAATTCACAAGACACTTTCACTTTTTCAGATTTGTGAAGTATTTCATAGGTGCGAACAAAACCGAAAGCCACTGAATTGCCTAAATGCCACAATATTGTCAAATAAACACAGTTTATTAATTGGTCTTTTTGCTGTTTAAGTTTTACAAACTTAAAACTCAACCAGCAAGATCTACACAGGAGGTAATGAGCTGGTTTGGGAGCATTGTTTCCCAGACCTCTCTCTGAAGCCACATTCTCCTTGTCCCTTCAACCTCACATCAGCAGCACAACAGCATAAAACTTTCACCAAGTCTTTCAAGCTTAGCAATAAATCCACTGCAGTCTGAATTATCAAAATTATTCAGACCGTTCAAATGATTTTTTTGTTCCAAATGGACTTGGCATGCTGGTCAGGAACTCATCGAGTCAAACACAAGCAACAAAAGTGGAATTCTTCTTGCTAAGCTAATTGATGGTCCTACAAAAATGAAACACGCAACTGCATATTCAAAACTTTCAAAGACACACTGTATTACAGTTACGGAGCGCCTTCCCCTCTGTGCCTGGTGTAATATGATCGTAATTGCTGTGAAAGGGCAAGAGACCAACTATATGTTAAATCCTGCCATCTGTAGGTGCTTTACACAGTTCCATTTGCTGCTGCCGGGTCAAAAGTTTACCCTATTTTCGCTTGTTCATAACCAATCACACAAGTCTCTGCTCTGTGTAATCTTTGACCCACTCTCAAAGCAATTTTTGTATTATACAGTCATATGACTACACTGAAAAAACCCACACGTTTTATTAAGAATACACTTCTTGTTGGTTAGCTTAATAATTATTATTATTTCCATATTCAGTAAGCATACTGTACCAACCTTGTTCTTCCCAGTTAACTCCCTTGGAGCACAACCATTGTGCCATGAATTCTCCCCACAAACTGCTCCAGCAGTTCTGGATATCTGCAATCCAGAACCACATGCAAAACAGGGCTGGAAAGCAATCACGGTACCTGTCGTTTTAAAAGTAGGGGGAAGCAACTGCTCAGCTTGTCCTAATAGAGAGATAAAATGCTCTGTAAACATTTAAATTAATATTTGCAGTGAAAACAAAAATAGCCTCTGAAAATTAGGATTGTCATAAGATATCCCTACATATTTACCTTAAAAATTAAATATGCAAAAATATATTGCATGGAAACATTTATGCTACTGATATTATTATTATTATTAAAATACCTAAGGAACAAGTAGTCCCATGAACAACAGAATTAATTAAGCCTCATCTCCCACAGATTTACACCTCCTGGTTGGTTGACTTTGGTGTCTAGAAAGGTGAAAGCTTTGAACGAAGCTTTTCCCACAGTTGGGACATTTGTTTAAAGTGTCTCTTTCCCATCACTAGGATTCCCAGGCAACTAATCAGATTATTTCATGCTGTAACCTTTCCCTCTGTCAGGGCACCTTCAGGTGCTTCCACCTATGCTCAGCTACTTAAATTTTCACAAAACCTGTGGGATCTGAATTTTGAGACTTCCACTGTGCCAAAAAATGTGATTGAAATCACCAGCAGGTTCAAAAGCTACCAAGAGGAGATGTGCGTGCACCGTACCCAAGTGCACGGTGTAACCTCATGAGCCTAGTTTCCATAGGAAATGAGGCTAAAAATAAAGGAGAATATTTGACCTTATTATAATTTCACAGAAAGCTAATTTAGGTGGGCCAAACTAAACAGCCGGCTACACTAACAGAGATCACCTAAAAGCAGTATCACAATATATAAATCCATCTTGTAAATTTTGCTGGACAGTTTTCAAAGGAAAACAGACACACAGGCCCCATTTATCTTCTAATAGGAGACATAGATAAATAAAGAGATACTTTTCCATAGACATGTATTTTACTGTAATCTATGAATTGTGATAGATTTGCGATCCTTTCATTTTTTTTAATCTAGCATTTATGCAAGCGTGTTCTGTCTCCAAGGATATAAACACAAGTCAGCACTCAAATGAATAGTTGCAGTGCTCCATTTCATGTTTGACTCTTAGATGCTAAACCCTTCATAAATGTAACAGGACAAAAGCAAGCCCATGCCACTGAGAAGATGAGTTAAGTAATATATACCAGAGAATAATCAAATAACAGCATTAAACCATTTCTAAGCAGGTCATAAATTATGTTCACATACAAAACTCAAATAGTTATGAAATCCCAATCATTTACTAAAAGACAGAGTAAAAACTACCCAAGATAAATAAATCAAAATATAGATTCTAAGGCCAAAACAGTCCATCATCTCATCTCTTGTACAACAAAGACCATAGGATTTTACTTAGCAGCTCCTAAAGCAAGTCTGATACTCTGGCATCCGCCAGCAAAATTTATTGAATTTATGCATTGTTACCAACAACCTACCCATTTCAGACCTGACTATGTCTGGTCATACATATATTTTCAAAAGCAGAAAAACCAAAATATGTGCTTCTAAACCAGCACCTGTGCTTGGAGATACTTCCATGTCCCTGTTCTGCAAATACAGTTAGAAAAATGTTGTTCCATTCTCAAAGAGCCATCATTCATGTCTAAAAGCTTTAACAAACTTCCAGTCAAGGTAGACCTTTGATCTATATGCCTACCTAACACTTGAATAATTCTCCACGTGCCCATAAAGATGTTGAATTTTTTCTCATTTTTGTGTCCCTTATCAACAGTGACAGAAAAGTAATTTAAAATCCTGCAGAAACAAACAGAATTTTGAGGTGTCACAACTTTACTGAACCCTGTAATTTTCCTTGCTGAAGGACTATATAAGAACTCTATCTGAAATGGAAACCATATTAGAAAGAACAAACAACAAACGGAAGTTGGGAGAAGCCCTGAGACCACCTTTTAATTATTAAAGGTAAGAACTGGACCCTTACAGTAAAAACATACTGAAATCTTCTAAATGAGAATACTGCTAGGTAGGAGTCCCACCCTAATAAAAATACACAGGAACTGAACCCAAGCTGTTACACACTCTTTAATGAGGCACATCTCATTAGAATGCTATCCATCAAGTCATATACTACTTCCATAAACTGATCAGTCTCAGTCAAGGCCTGATCTTTAGAAACCAGAAAAGGCTTCTGGTAATGTTGTATTTCTCCTAAACAAAACAAAACAAAAGTAAAGTAGAAATCAACCTTTTAAAGCAATGAAACTGATTTATCCAACTGGAAAACATGTTGACAGATGTAATTTTATATATAAATATAACATAATGAATTATAAAATTAATACTAACAATCATATACCAGACTAGCTGTTAGATGCTATATGAAATTAAATACAACATAGATTTTCTATATTATATACATAAATATATATATAAAAAAATAAATAAACTGTGTGCACATATACACACAGCATTCAGACATCTGCTAACAGGAGTGGCGTCACCTATGATCCAGGCCAGGGACAAGTGAATAGTCTTTCGTCCAGGGAAAAGCAAGATGGATGATATTTGGAGGAAACCCACTCCACTCAGCTTATCAGCAGCAGAATGGGCAAAGAACAGTGGAAAAAGCCTGGTATAAAGGAAGAAACAAAGAAAACAAAGCAACAGAACTGACTCTTAAGAACACAAACATGAAGGCTGAAGGTACCCAGAGGTATCTACATGTCTGAACACAGGGAAATTTTTCACCTTGGCAGAAAAGTTTGATCAAGAGCAGCGCTCAAACAACTGCAAGAGACGACAAGACTGAAGGAGTGAAGCTGAGAACTCAGGAAACCTGACTCAATCCCCAGCGTGATCCTGTAGCATGGAAATGCTATAAAGCTATTTTGTCTAAGTTTGTCCAACTCTTCTCATTTTTCTACAATGCAAAAATTGATTTTAGAAAGTTTGCAACTGAGCATGAATTTATACTATTCTTTATGTTACTGGAGCAATTTGGAGGATTCAACACTGATCTTAGCAATTTGGTTAGCTGCCTCGTGTGGGCCCCATTCCTGATAAGGAGAAACAATCTGTCCCCAGCAAACAGATCTTTCATGCCAGAGCCAGAAACCTTACAGGAGTCTGATGAGGCTCAGGGGAATTTACAAGTACCTGGATTTCATGTAGGTCCACAGAGCAATGACACAGAGAACTGCAATGCAGGAAAATCGCATTTATTCCATTTTACTTAAGAACAACAATTCTGCCATACATACTAGAGGCCAGGCTAATTGCAATGACCTTTTACAACAATACATGTATGTCTCTATTTGACTGTATTTCAATTAAGTAATCCAGATTATTTGTATAAATACACATACACAAAAGTAACAAAGTATTTTCTGCCATCATCTGAAAGAGAGAAATCTAGTAAGTTGAGATCTTAAAGCTATCACCCTCTGTGTATAGGTTTTTTTCTATTATTTCATTTTCATCTGAACCATCTTCATTATTACAAGAGTTTAATGGTTTCCTAAGTGTGAAAATTCTTAAAACAGTGAATCTGGGAAAAATGCAAAAGTTAAAATATATAAATAATATAAAAATCTAAATCTTAATTTAGTATTTAACCTTATGATGATCAAAATAAACAACCAAGTGTGGAGATAATTGTTAAAGTCATTTGTTTTGGATGACCTGCATAGATTAAAAAGGTGTTCAGTGCTCTCATGTAGTGGGTATGTGTATTATCTCAGCATAATAAAAACTTTATATCGGTGCATGCCAATGAAGAGTACATGGTCAATTTTTATTATTTTTTTAATATGTATACAGAGCTTTCCAGCTTCCTGTGCTCTTTTCAGGTTTAATACTTACGGTATCAAATTAACTTCTAAATTATCCTAAAAGGCAATATAAAACTATAATATTAAAATCCACTCAAAAATTAGTATTTGCCCTCTCAAATGGCAATTAGAAGTTTGAATCTGAATTACTTCATATGCAAATATGATGCTTTTTATGAGACATGGTACCTTGTAATTGACAAGGGCATTTTTAATGAACTGTTTTAAAGGATGTGGCTTTCTATTAAAAGAGGTCGCTTATTACAAGGGGTTTGCAATTATATTTCGCTGGTTGGATGCAGATCCTCCCACCAGCTAATTCTCACAGACCTCACTTCCTAGTCCTCAGGGTAGTCACCAACCTGACCAGCCTGCACACACCACAAGTAGCTATCCTAGAAATATTGTCAAGATGTCATCATGGAAATAAGACTGCGAGACAAGGCAGGCTCTTCTACCTGGCCCCTTCCACTCCACTTTCTTCCACTCCCCTGGAGGCAGCCCTCTAAATTGTACTGCGGTAAGCCTCCAACTGTCCAGTTGCTGGGTAACATTTGCTGCTGCAAAGCTGCTCTCTATCTCGTTTGGTAAAAAGCAGAGCAGATGGAAATTTTCTGTAGCCTGGTCTTGGCCCACAGACCATTGTTTGGGCCATACTTGTCTACAAATAAGAGCAATCTACTTATTGCATCAAACTGACTGGCCCTACTGGCCTCTTTTACAACACAACTCCATCCAGTCCCTTAACTCAGTGATAAAACACAGGGCAATGTGAGCACATTTCATCGCCTGTGCTTGGACTAGGAACTAAGCCATGAAGGAAAATATGGCCATGTCACGCTAAGCAAAGAAACACATGAGTAACACTGGCAAGCATCTAAGATAAGGCTCTTCTGAATGACTGCCAGTAATGTTATAGTGATGTTATAACAAATTATTACCTACACACAGAGACACAGAGTAAGCAGAAGCAGCAGCAGAAGCTGTGCAAACATCATCTTCAGAGTGGCAGCTGTATGTTCTCTTAAAACATTGGAAGACAAGAACAGGAAGGAATCCTTTACACAGTTAAAAATGTTCTAAACCTTGCTGTGCCCTGAAAGTTTTCATATTTTATTTAGAATGAAAGAAACACCTCAATATATCTAACAACCATAGTTTTTCACAGGACGCAAAGGAGTTCTCACTTTCATTGGTCTTCCCTTGACTCCCCTGATAAATCACGGCTAAAAACACTAGGGAGCTCAAAGCAGAACTCTGTCCTGATTTCTTTTCCCTTCACTGTCAGATGCATCTTGGTTTTTACATGGAGGCTGTTAAACTGCTTTTGCTTTGAAAACATCACTCAGAAAGATGAGTCAAGGTTCTGGTCATCGATGTAGCTCTTCTCGTTGTTCCAGAGACAACAAAACAGGTTAGCCAGCTTTTCCTGAAGAAGGAAAATAACCCTTGGGTAGCACAGGATGAAACAGTCCTTTTAAAGACTATTAACTTTCTTGCATAAAGTCAAAAGATGGTCACTATGAATGTATGATACTTCATAAGGTCTTGAGTAAGCCGTCTCCACTATTTATCTGATAATTTAAGAGGAAAGTTAGGAAAGGGATGGGAAATGCTTTGTATTATGTTTAGGACAGCATAATGTTTGTCGAGCTCTGCCTAAAGTTTTCTTATAGGGCTTTGCAAAATGCAGTGCTACCTCTCACATGAAGAAGAGCCTCTCTCCAAGAATCTGTCACAAAAAGAAAAAGAAGGTCCACTGTCGATTCCTGTATGCAGTAAAAGCTGCAGCTTCAGTAAGCAAGCAGAGTTGCCCTGGAGAAACTCTCATGGGAGAGCTCCCTTTCCCTGGAAAGACTCCTCACTGGCTCAGCAAGCAGAGTAAGTGGGGAATATTCAGTAGGTATTTGCTGCTCAAGTGCCTGATATCAGCAGAGACAGAGAAGTGATGACAGGCCCTTTCTGGATGAAAAGTTAGGGCTCTCCTCAAAGGCCCCAAGCAGCCTAAAACATATTTGAACCAACCCAAGAGGGTACAGGAGCAGAAAAGGAACTCTTTCTTATCCTTTTTGTACTGATGCTTTTCTGCCATACCAAGTGCATGAGCAGAGTCAAAGGCAGGATGGATGAATTAACTCAGAAAAAAGCTGTCCAAAAAAGCTGAGCAATCAGTCCTCAAAAAATTAATGATAAAAGACTTTGAATAAAGCCAATTTGTAATGGAATGTAAGAAGGGAAGTCCCTAAAGAGAAAAACCGTCTACCAGCTCTGCAGCAGGTTTTGCTGCCCCATGCAGTTTACCATGGCAAGAAGCCAATTTGGCAAGGCTCACTCTTCTCCAAGGAGCCTGGCAGCACGCCAGCCACACTCACAGGTCTGGTTTCTGCTGCCAAACTTGAGGGGCAATCGAAGATCCTGTTTTGTGAATCTGCATACTTGGTTATGACCAAGAATATTTGTGTTTTAAAATGTTCTTAAGCAAGTCGAGTTCCTTCTGTTTATATAGCAACTGAACAGGCGAAACAGAATACTTAACCCAGCTAGAGAAAATGAGCCACAGATTGTTAATTATATGGCTATTTGCACTTTGCCTGGAAGAGGAAGTAAGCTGGTTATAACTACTTTGGGCTTTACTCCTGCAACTGCATCGAAACCACATTTATGACAGCTGAAACTATGCAATTTTATATAAATGTGGGCACTTCCTGTTTTTGAAGGAAGTCCTCGGCTGCTCGCCCTTACCTCACAGTAATGTTGCTGGAACCAGAATGTATTAAAAGTGCTCAGTTTTGAAGACTGATCTTAAGATCTTATTTTACTAACTATTTTTAAACGTGTACATAAAAGGCATCTATTGGACTACTGCTCTCAAGCATCTCTATTTCTAGGACCTAACTGTACTCCTTAGGCGTTAGGAAACACATATGTTTTCCAGGTGTGAGACTGAAACACCCAGCTGTCACCCAAGGCGTGCTCAATCCCCAGTGACATGGTCACGGTCACTCTTGGACAGGGAGGTGGGTGCACCATGTCCCCTGAGCAGGCAGGCTGCACTCTGAATTACACATGCCGGCAGATCTATCTTTTTCCACTCAGTATGCAGTATTTCAAGTAATCTGTAATAACAGCTTTGTTATTTTGCACGGTATGGCATTAATTGTTTATTGTGGCAAGTATATGTTCAATTTTATAGACACTGAGTACAGGGAGTAACATCGTCCTCCTGGCATAAATCAGAGAAAATCATTATTTGACTAGAAGATAATTTTGAAAACACCATTTAACAACCCTAATAAGCAGCAGTAAGTTTCCTGTGCCTTTTCTCTTACTTTGCTTATTTGTGTTAATTGGATCTCACAAACGAAACTTCTGCAATGAGTACAATTACATAAATCAGCACTCTGCTTTTCCATTGACAGTCATTTTCCTAAGAGTTTACAACAGGAAGACTGATCGTATTGTTCAACTGAAAAGCAAATGCACATCCAGTAATCCCTGATGATCAAATGTGATCATTCTTACTTACAAAAAATCCCACCCACATTTAATTTACAGTGTATTCCTCCAGATTTAGTTCGTGACATACTGCGTGAGAATCAAATATACCTCTTATAAATGCAAGATAGTTACAGTCAAGATCACCAAAATCCTGAACACAGAGAAGTGTCAGCATTTATACCACCTTTGTTTTGTTCTCCAGGATCACAGCTTCTTATTTCTGACCATTAGATCCCACTCTTTAACTATGAGAACTTGCCAGCTTTGCAGTGCTGACAGAGAGTGAACAATTACAGATTTCTTAGTATCAAATTGGAAGAAGATTAAATAAAGATTCAGTTTAAAAGTCCTTATGCAAAAACCTCCAACTAAAAGAAACACTAGAGCTAAAATTTCAAATTCAATTACACCTGATTTATTGATTTCTCTTCACTTCACTTTCAAAATAAATATGGTACAGAGTCTAACTCATGCGCTTCTTTAAAAACACTTCCCTCGATTGCCTTCTTCCTGCCTCAAGTCAAGGCATGGTTTTGAAGTATCAGGCAAGCAGATTTGCAACTAGAAGAGGCTGGTTCTCTCATTCCTCTTCCAGCTCATCTTCAGCACAGACATCTGTCCAACTCTGCAGTTAGCAAGTTCAAAGAGTTAAAGAGCCAGCCAAGTAACCCAACCAAAAATGAGGTTAGCTGACCACTGGTTTGGCTCCCTGAGCCAACTCACCCCAGAGTCGTGGCGGCAGCAGTGCTGGCACGAGGGAGACAGGGTAATACCTCAGCAGGGAGGGTGCAAGCCACACTTCTGGAAGCTGTGAGACCCAGGTTAGCTGCAATGACGCTGCATTTGTGACATCTCCATAAAAACTGGTCCCGTGTTCAACCCCTGTCCTCCAAACAAGGGAGGACATTGAAAAATCCAATCCAAAGCTGCCCAATTACCTTAAGAACCTCACTGAGCTACAGACTCAAACTTGAAGTCTCAACTCCTCTTTTGACTTTTTTCTGACCGAAGCCTATGGTTTCTACACAGAAGCACTCAAGTCCAGATCTTTGCAAAGTTCCCGAAAGTAATGCAAGCATTTCTAATAAGGGAAAGAAAAAACAGACTTAATGAAGGCAACCCAGATTAGCTAAACGATACATCAGAGTGGAATAATTCTGCTCTTAAAGATCATGCAGATGTTACGACAGAGGCAAAGAAAGCCTTTCTTTAGCTACAGCACAGCTGCTGCATACAACTTCAAAAAGACTTGGCACAGGGCTTCAGCCACAAAACTTCCCCCTCGCTTCATTTCATGCACGTCATCTGAAACTTCAGCAAGCTGCACCAAGGACAAAACTGACAGAGGGGTTGTTTGGAACATCTTATCAACAGTGGGGCAGCTCCTTGTGCTGCTAATACTCACATGCACCTTCACAAAACTCAATGATACATCTCCACTCCTCCTCAACCCAGCAATCCCTCAAAAGCAACGATACCCTACACTGCTGTCCCTCTTATTTATACTTGCGTTATTTTCTACTTTAAAGAAGACAACCAAACTACCACATAGTTAACATATTAAAACTTCAAAAATAGCCATAACAAAAAGTAAAGGAAACTACCTGTTAAAGTAACATTAGAAAGTATTAACAACTTCTGTTCACTTCTTTCATTACCTATACACTGAGCTACTCTGAACAGTCAGACACCCTAACCACAAAGCTGAGAATGCCGTAACTTACAATCACATTGAATGTACATGCTTAATGACAGTCTGGTTATTTTCCACACAATGTATGCACTAGAAAGAAAATATTAATTGTCTAAATTCAAAGTTCAGCTTTTCCCTTTAAATCTGTCAAAGTATTACAGCTAGTTATGTGTAGCACAGAAGAAAACTTGCATTGATTTTATATATGTAACAGTAAAGCATGCAGAACTTAATCTGACCTGCATTCTAGCATCACATTTCCTTGTGATTACCTTTCAGTGATGGTATGATAGGAGATGTACCTGAGAAACCTAAACTGCTTTAGGATGTATGTATGTGTATGAGATTAAATTAGAGCATTCCTGACGCACGGGAACAGAATCTTTGAAACTGTTTTTAATTTCTCCCCTTTTTCTTCTTTTATTAATTCATATGACATCAGCTTGTTGAGTCTTATGACATTCTTAGCTTCCACCATGTGAAGCCATAAACTGATTTGTCACCTCCAATACTCTTCCCACAACGGTAACTTACAAAGAATAATTAGTTCAAACAAGAAAACAGCAGGAGCAACTAAAATTCTGTTAACGTTCAAACTACTTAAGTAAAACAGAGTAAAAAAACTGCAGAAACAAGGAAATACAAGCAGAAATGCACCGGAGGAGTTTTTTAAAAAAATTTACTCAATTACTTCATTATTAAGAACTTGATAAAAAGCTGGAAACCCATGACTTTAAAGAATATTAGTAATGTTGATTAAAAACAGTGAAGAAAACTCATTAAAGCAAAGGTAAAGCTTGAAATACTAGAAATATTAACCACAATATTACTGTATTAATGAAAACATAACACTTTGAAATGACCTACTTTACTAATAGTTTAAAAAAATGAAATAATATGGGCACTAACCCCCTGACTCTACTGGTTTTATAAAACACCATCTACTTCTCAGAATTAGTAACAGACTCATGAAACTGAACCAATTTGTTCAACAGATGTTTCAGTTAACCCAAAGGAATTTTACTTTTGTATTGTAGAAATAGAGTGCGCTGAATAAAATTCCACTATTATTAGCAGCTCTCAAACTATATTAGCTCAAAATTAGCTTCCATTTCCATTCTTTCTTTCTTTCACCTATCAAAAAAATATTTTCCATACCAGATTAGACATGCCACCAAACTAAAGTAGGCATGCTGATAAAACAAGTCGCCCTCCTCACCGCCGCCCCCCCTTTTATGGGATACACAGGAACGGCAGTTTTTATTTTTCTGGGTGTTCCTCTCTCCACATTAGCCGATAATCTTCCCTGCGTAGCTCTGCCAGCGTGCTGCCCCGCAGACCCACAACGCCCCTGCTGTTCCAGTCCCGTGCTTTTCTCCAGCGGGCTCTGCGAATTATCTGATTCTTTCGTAATGTGTGCTATTGCATCAGTCTAATTGCAACATAATTTTCAGTGCTCTAGGTAAAGCAAATAATTTCATTTTTAACTTCTGCTCATAAAATACAGATTGTTTCCCCCACCCTCCCNTTTTTTGTTTATGTTTAAAGATTTAAAGAGCAACTAGCACTGCACAGCAGTATTCAAACAAACATACCTCAGGTTTTCTTAGAAAGCAGCACTTAAAAATATTGCTTGGTGCCTAAAGCATTACTGCAGCCTTTCACAGAGCCATATGTAGTAGAACCCCCATGAGCAGGCCGGAAGGGGAACGTGCAGTCTTACTATGTGTATTTAATATAATATTTAGCCATTATCAAAGCTTCATAGCTTTTACTCTCTCTCTCTCTCTTGCAATAGAGAGTAACAGCTTATCTGGCAAACGCACTCACTATGTTTCTAGGCACCGAAGACATGCTCTTGGTTAATTCATAAAATGTGATCTAATGTTAGGTATTTTGCATTCAGGTTAGCTAAGTTAAAACAATATTTAGCTTAACCATGCCCTGGCCAAAAAATTCTCTGTTATCTACTGATTACAACAGCATTGTAGTTAGCCATAGACATCACACTGGGAAAATACAAATCCTGAGCCTGAAGAAACGCTGATGAAATTCTGACCTCAAGCCATTCTGATAGTGGGCATTACAAACACTGCCTACTTTGTATCTGATACAATAACCAGGCGCAAGAGGCATGTGCCTGCAATGAATGATGAATTTACGTGTCATTTTGGTTTTACGTACATATATTATCTGAGTTGACAGCATCAAAAAATGCTGTGCATCTTGCACCCCAAATCACATTACCTGACACAAACATCTACACTAAAACCAATCTGCAGAGGCAAGCACTCACAGGAGGAAATGTCAGACGTTTTAGAGAAACTTAAACTTTGCCTTTGTTTGCTTCTGTGGCATGGTATACACCACAGTTATGTCATAGCATTTCCACAGCACCTCTACTTCATTCAGCATACAGAATTACCACTAATCAAAACAGTAATCTGTTTTACTCTTGGTATTTGGCATATGGTCCGATACCTTATTTACTGCATGCTACTCAAATTTTTTTTGGAAGACAGAACAAGTCATTTCTTTGTGAATTCAATAGTGCAGCTGAGTGCTTCATCAACATAATGGTTAGTCCTACTATTACTCTATTACTCCTAACTTAGAATAACTGTGTTATTCCTGACTTCCTAACTAAAGCAGTGACAGCTTTAAGGTCAAAACCAGTCTCCAGTTCTGAAGACAACTTTGTCTCCAGTTTGGCATAACTCAGACCCAATTTTTTCACAGCACTTAGCATTACATTGTGCTTTATATAGCACTTTCAAAACTCAACCCCCACTGCCTCGCTCGCAGTTATCAGTGCTCAGCACTTTTCCAAATCAGATCCAAAGACCTCAAGTCATCCGCAAGAAAGCAAGACACATACAGTTAGCAAAGATGTGAGAAAAGCCAGTATTGAGCAACTTACCTAGCATCACCTAGGAAGTCTGCAGCACAGCCAGGAAGAGAGTCCTGTTCGCCAGGGCAGCATGCAGCTGCGCAGAGCACCAGAACTGCTTCTGCCTCTTGTGATCCCCTGCCTCGCCCGCCACACACGTCCCAACTTCTGCTGGAAGTGAGGCAGGGGTACTACAGAGAACAGCCTTCTCCACCGCATCAACCAGATTCATTCCTGGAGCAAGTCCATCCTGTGCATGGAACGAAGCAGGGGTCCTGTGGAAAAAAACAGTATGTCAATGCATGGTTAAATACCGTTAAATTGTATGGCTTCCTCACGAGGGGCCAAATGAAAGAGCTTTGCAAAGACAAGCTCAGTTTTGACATTCCGTGACTTGGACACTGCCACATTGCAAAAATGTTTGCATTCACCACTTTTAGAAAAAAGAAATTGAGACATCAGATCTTGTATGACGAGGTCACACTGACACCTACAAAAAACAGCAGTGGGGCTGAAATCTTTATATATATTGTGCAGCTCTTGTGGCAGAGGAGTAAATTGGTTGCAAACACAAAACAACTCGCTGCATGGGGACTAGCCATAGGCGATGGTTAAAAACATGTTCTCAAGGAGCTTCTACTGAAATCAAAGAGTGTTTATTTATATTCAAAGATCTCTACAGAAAAGGACTTTCCAGAGCACACTCCTCTGCTTGTTTTCCTCAAGCCATATCCTCTGGCCCATGTTGATTCAAGCCCTGGTCCTTCTTCGTTCCTACCTTCAGCGCCCTTGCCAAGTCTCTCCTTAACCCCACACTCCCCAAGGCTTTGCATCTCTCCCGGCTCAGCCACTTCGAGCCTTGGCTGGCAGTGCCACACTCTCCCCTTGACTCCCTCTCCTTCATTCCCCAACATGCCTTCATATTAACTCTCACCCCAGGTCTGTCTCCCCTGTTCACAGTTCACAGTATTTGGGGGCTGGGACCAGGCCAGGGCCCTGTGCATACCAGTGCCCCACAGGTCCGCTTCTGGCTCTCAGGCACTGGGGTACAAGGCATTGGTTTCATCCCCCAGCTCAGTCTCCCCCTCCCCTTCCAGGCCATACAGCTCTCACATGCTCAAGACAGCGTGCGAGAACTGTGATTTCTTTAAAAGATTACAGTTTGGTTAGATCTGAGATTTTTGCAGTGCTGACAAAGGCAATGCCGTGACTCATAAGCCGCTGCTCTTCCCCAGTGCCTATCACCAGCGCTTCCCACACTGCCATCTAACTCCTAGTCTCTGCTTCAAAGGGAGGGACATGGAGCATTTCCAAAGAAAGGTTTGGTTTAGGGTTTTTTTTTTTGTTTTTGTTTGTTTGTTTTTTTTTGTTTTTGTTGTTTTTTTTTTTAAATATACAGTGAGAAATAACTACTTCCACACATTCTTACAGATAGCTAAATAATTTTGGCAGAAAAAAAAAAATTAAGCTAGAGGCAGCTGCCTAGCCCCAAAGGCTAATGTTTTGCAAGTAAAAGAACTCCAACCAGCATCCTATACTGGGAAGCACCAGGCAGCCTTCCTTACTGCAATTCCTGGCACTCCTCTTTCAGCCCTTAATAGCGTAAGTCATTCAGCTTGCTGAAATGAGAACTGTGCAAATATTAACACCTGAGACCAGCGGTCAGACTGAGGAGTAGCAGCTGCAGATGGACAGTGCTGGAGCGAACACCACGCAAGCCGCCTTTGTCTTCACCACCGGTTTTGTTGCATGCCTACAATGTTCAAAACAGCACTGGCAGACCACACCATGCAGTCCAGCTAGCATTTCTTCACATGCTACTATTTTCATCCTAGAGGTACCAATGCCTGCCTGAAAAGCTACAGCTGCTCACAAAATACTTCTAGGCCACGAAAACCTGAAGTAAAATGGGTTAGCTTCATTCCCTATGAAGGTCACACACAGCTAACAGAGATAATTTAAGCGAACCCATTTTACTTCACATTTGCACTAAATTGGGGACAGTCATGTATCAGTTACAAAGAGGAAGGGTAACTGTACAATACTATTGCTTGTGATCATCTGTCCCTGCCTGGAGGGGAAATAACCTTCTTGTATCAAACTCTGGGAAACTTTTTCTTTCCTTTTCTCTATTTAGCAGTTATTTATCTCAGCATGAAAAACAATTGCAGCATGCTGTCAAGTAATATACAGAAAGAGGAAAACCCCTCAAAACGGACAATACATTCTTTGAGAACAAAATCCAATTTACAGATTTTTTTTTTATATACTGAGCTTTTAATAGCAAACAAGGAAAGAATTTATCAATGGCTCTTGTAAATACATCGTTGAAGAGCAGACCAAGAAAACAAAAAAAGCGTCACTTGCTCATGGATGGATGCAAATTATAGTATGGATTAAATGCACTACGACATTTATTTTTCAGTAAAAAGTAATTATTTCCAAGGAATAACTAACTATTCCTGTGAGATCATATTTATTCTAGAGACATCTGATGTACCTAATTTTCAAAAAGCACTTATTAACCATGGCAAAAAGAGTATGTGACCCACATGCACACTCCTAGAACATCCATGTTTATTCTGATGAAAATAAAACTGAGAAGCTTCAACATCAGTGTGTAAAACATAATGAAGCATTAAAAGCACATTTCCGTTTTCAGAAATTGATAATAAATAATTTTATTATATCTTGAATTTAATTTAAGTAATGAAACTGGCTATCAAGCATCTATAATAGCTAGATTATTTTGTTTTTACAGCCAGAATAATTATCTGATCACTAGTTACAGTTAAGATGAAAAATATAATTAGGTTGAATGAAACTTCAATACTACAATGTACAAT
This sequence comes from Anhinga rufa, assembly GCA_013400875.1. Classification (NCBI taxonomy): domain Eukaryota; kingdom Metazoa; phylum Chordata; class Aves; order Suliformes; family Anhingidae; genus Anhinga; species Anhinga rufa. The sequence continues at coordinate 15,854 of VZTV01037391.1, forward strand.
CATGGAAAGTACACAAAACTTCTTCCTTAAAAAAGAGAGCAGAATTTCATGCACTATTTCATTTGGCAGAGTAGAACATATTTGCTGACAGCAAAGGACTTTTTTCAATGAAGAAAAAGGAAAAGAAAGTATTTCCATTCATACAGCATTGCCCAACTGATTATTGTATCAGGCACTGGTAGTTGTCTCTCAACTATAAGCAACTGTAATAGATTTAGTTCCTACAGACCACTATATAGTGTTCCTAAAAACTCATCTGAAATCCAGCAGACCTCCAAAAATGCTATGTTTGTTTAACATAAACTAACCTAATTATTTTGTCATCAAAATCAATATTTATGGGCTAAAACACTACATCAAGTAGGAAAGCCTTAATGTAAAACAAATCATAAAACACTGATAATGGAAATGCTTGAAAAGGCTCTAGGACTGCATGTATTTATATAAGATTTGTGAATATATAAACACTCGGTTATATACGTCAAGAAAAAGGTGAGGCTCAGTGCAATGAACTAATCATCAAAAAGACTAATCTTCCTTAGGACAAGTGTATTCTTACAAGGACTTAAGCCAGCTGGCTGAAGTGTATCGAACATCTTACCCAACAGCAAAGATTCATCCAAGACCATTAATTCATTGCAAGGCAAGATTCCCTTTATCTTTCTTTCTTTCTTTTTTTTTAAAGTAGTTTCCAGCCTTTTTGAAGTGTAAGATATTCCCTAAAACCTTCAGCAGCTTTTTGTTACTAATACAATTATCACAAAAGCCACACTACAATGCAAATAGCGTTTTTGCTATAGCAACGTACTGGCATAATTTCATGAGGGATTCTTCTCTATGTGGTAAAATTAATTCTGTTACTCAGTTTATTTAGGGAAGCTGTTCTTTAAATCATCATAAGGAACATAATTTCCTACAATACGAGAACTTTCAATCATCAAAAATCCCAAAATCATGCTTCCCTTTTTAATTTCAAGAAATATCTCAAAGAATTGTAATATCCTATATAACTACTGCTTCACAAGCATCAACACAAAAACTACTTCATGCATTGATCAACATGTATAGTGTAGTTTATTCTCCTATTTCAATCTGTTCAAATAACATGACACAATGAGCTCAGTATAAAACATTATGGTTCTAATGCAAATAAACAGACTCCCACATTAAGGTTACTGCTCCACAATACATTGCACACAGCTGCTCACAGCTTGTCCTCACATTGAGAAGTAGATTAAAATGGAACAGCAACCTTATACCTGTATTCCATTGAGTTTATTAACTTCGGGCATATTTAAAAAAAAAAATAAAAGAAAAGAAATCGAAGTTATCAATACTGACAACAGCACGTACAACTTCCCACTGCTGTGGCACAGCAACCTTAATTTTGTAGCTCATTGTCATATGAAAAGAAGCCCGTGTCTTGGAAGCCAAGTCTGACACAAGAAGCACCCACAACACCAACCCTCTACTGCTAACCCCATCCCCAGCACCATCACAAGTTCAAGGGAATTTAGCTTCAGTTAAATATTTTTAAGGTTGAATGCCTCTTCCATTCTTTACCAAGCATCTAGGGAAACACTGGGTGCAACATGAGTCAAAGCATCGTAGCTTTATGGACATCAGCTCAAGCCCCGCATTGATCTTCTTGGTGTCTATGGCAATTTCCAGCCCCTCAAGCATTGTTCTGACTGACTAATGGTTTTAGGTGGTCATTTCATAAGTGCTTATATTTTAGACCAATATTTAAGCTCACCTCACTTCATGTACTCTACAAGAGAATTTGTTTTTCTTAGTCTATGAATGACAGTGCCAAAAATAGCTATAGAACAAATAGTAAAGGGTATATACTAGTATGTTATCCATATGGTATCAACTAAAATAAATCTACTTATAGTCTGTTAAGTTTTCAAAATATTGCACTTGAGTCTCAGATTTGTGAAAATTGGAAGTTATATACTTACATGTGATTTTACTTTTTTTTTCCCCTATTAAACCAAAGAGTTATAAAAGCAAAACTGAGTAACAGCACAGATATAAGGATATCTTGCAGGGAGAGCTAACAGAAAGTCCTTAGAATAAATGCAAATACACCTGTAGTATTCTCTGGCCACTGAACTGGCTCTTAGGACATATCTCAGCGTGAAGATAACTCCTGGCACATATTTGGCAGTACTGTACTAAAGCAAACCTTTTAAAGTTATCCCCTTCTTATTATCGTGGCTTAGAACAGGAATAGATTCACAGAACCATAGAA